>JAWZYV010010932.1:0-255696 GCA_038373885.1 Cheiracanthium punctorium | reverse complement strand
GAACTTTAAGAAATACATTTCGACTGAATTTTTTTCATGCTTTTTAATTTGACGTGAAAATGACGTAATAACTTATGAAATGCCGTACTTATGTGTGGAGACAGGCTTTTATTCCGGTCCGGGGACATTTCACCGACACCCTTTACACCGACAAGACATTTCACCGACACCGTTTCACCGACTTGACATTTCACCGACATGGATTTTTCACCGACTGGACATTTCACCGACATGGATTTTTCACCGACTGGATATTTCACCGACACGGACTTTTCGCCGACGTGATATTTCACCGACAGGGATTTTTCACCGAGTGGACATTTCACCGACACGGAGTTTTCACCGAGTGGACATTTCACCGACAGGACATTTTACGGACGTGGATTTTCTCAGACATGCGTATCGTCTCCTGAAATTGTTGATATCATATCAGTGGCGGATCCATGGGGGGAGGCTTCAGGAGCTCGAGCCTCTTCCCCTAGAGTGAGACGGTGTCGGCAAAATGACCTGTCACCAATTAGTGTTTTCTTGGAGTTTCAAAACTTTATAAATTTTTTTCCGCATAAGGAACTTTTCTGTTTCATACAACTAAAATCCCCAATTAATGTTTTTCCGAAAGTTTAAAAGCTATATAATCAGCTTTCCATTTTTCCATGTTTGCCTGAATTTAGTTACCGACAAGGCCATATAAAACGACATATATGCTTATTTATGGTACTGTAAAGTGTTTTTTTTTATATATTGAGAGAAACAGTGCTATGGAATGGATGTACTCCGCCCCCCCTCGGAAATTTGACATATATTGTTATCAAAAAATACACTTTCAGTACGATTGTTTTTCTCAAATTTTCTTTTACTGTAATACACAAATTAATTATATAAATGAGTTTTAATTACGTAATTAATTTAATTACACAATGAAGTGAATAAATATGTACTTAAGTTAATTATTTTTTTATATATGAGATAATTTGATTAATGTTAATTAATTACGTATGCATAATTAAAACGTATGATTTTTAATAACGCACGTATAATTAATTATGGTTCATATAAGTGTTTTTGGAAACCCTTTACCTCCCACCCCAACAAAAATAAATAAATAAACTATAGTCACGGTCCTGCATTAAACGCCTAAACTTTCTAGTTTCGTACAAAAGGAAACTTTTTTAGATATATTGATAAATTTTTGAGAAAAAAGAATCATAATTAGCTGCTCTCTTTATGGGAGATTTTTCGTTAAATGTGTTATTAAAACTGTGTGGGAATTGGCCTGTCGTCGTAATATTGAAAATCTAGTCCATTTTAAAGTGCCTGAAATGTTCATGTAAATGTCCTGTCGGTGAAAAATCCATGTCGGTGAAGTGTCCAGTCGGTGAAAAATCCGTGTCGGTGAAATGTCCAGTCGGTGAAAAATCCGTGTCGGTGAACTGTCCAGTCGGTGAAAAATCCATGTCGGTGAAATGTCCAGTCGGTGAAAAATCCATGTCGGTGAACTGTCCAGTCGGTGAAAAGTCCATGTCGGTGAAATGTCCTGTCGGTGTAATTGTTGTCGGTGAATTGTCCCCAAACCCCTTTTATTCTGGTTACTGCTTGGTCGAGGAGAGTATTATGGTCAAAGCGCATGGTCAAACTGTATCAGAAACGACTTCAAGAATTTGTCGCGAGCTGCCTTAGCATTTTAATATTATATATAGATAGATATAAATTTAACGCAAAACATTCCCAGCCAGCCACGATACATCGAATTAACGTCGCCGTCGACGTAGTTTCGACGTAATCATCGACGTTAAAAATCCTTGGATATGTCCACCTCTTTGCCCGTCGAGCGCTGAACTTCTCGACGGCGTATTACCCGCGAGGGGTGACCGTGAGAGATAACAATCTCGCTTAACTACGGCGTAAGAATGGAAAAGGGTGACCGCCAGGAAGAGAAAATCCCTGATATTGGTCGAACACTCGTCGCTATAACGGCGAAGGGAGACAGATTCTCGGAATCCGTTTATAAAATTCAGCTCATAGTGGTTGATTTTACGTTATACGTTGTCGAATCGCTCCAACAGGACAGAGAAAACCGGCTTATATTCGTCTAATAGAAGTCGTTCTTTAAAGACTTCGCAGAATTTGTCGAATTCTGGCCATTTATAAACGTAGTAATTATGCCGCAATTCCAGACATTCAGAGAATAGACAAATACCATTTGCATACGTCGTGAAGGAATGGAAATTCAAACTGTTCTGATCTTGTGAACTTTTGCCGTTTAAAAAGGAAACATTTTATATTTCTATATAATGCATTTTAATATTAGTTTGTTAGCTAATAAAAAGTAATTTTTAATTAAATGTGCAGAAATTACAAGTTTTAAATTAACTTCTAGTCGTTTAGATGAAGTTGTAAAATATACATTCATAAAAATTTGAACAGAGAGAAAATACATTAAAGAAAAATATAATCTTGATTTTTTGAATTTAATTGATCAGTAACTTGCATAAATAGCTTATGTCTTTATTTTACATTTTAAAGGGTTTACTTTTTCCCCCGGTACATTTTATGAATTGTTTTTACTGTAGGTATATTCAATAAAAGGGGGGTGGGTACGCTGTTTAATTCAATGTTATAAACAATCTAAATATCTTCATATATTGGTGAAAGATGGTGAAAAAGTAACTTAAAAATTAAATAAAATATTAGTAAATTTAGTTAAGTAAGGAATACAGTTTAAAATGCAATTTTACTAACAGTAAATATAATTTACTTATTTTATATAAAAAAGGTTACTTTTTAACCAATATATGAAAATATTTAGATAGTTTATAAGAGTAGATTAAATAATTTTTTGCACCCTTTTATTAAAAATACCTAATACAGCCAAAACGATTAATAAAATGTACCGGGGAAAAAATGGAAACCCTTCAAAATGTAAATTAGTGACATAAGTTGTTCGTGCGAGTTACTTATCTGTTAAATTAAAAATCAAGATTATATTTTAACTTTAATATATTTTTGTATATGTTCAAACTTTTATGAATATAAATTTTATAACTTTTTCTAGACGATTAGAAGTTAATTTAAAACTTGTTATTTCTAATCATTTAATTCAAAATTGCTTTTCATTAGCTAACTACTAGTAGTATAATGTATTATATTTAGAAATATAAAGTGTTTCCTTTTAAACGGCATGTGCACCCGACAAGAAGTATGAATTTCCATGCTTTCACGACGTATGTAAATGGTGTGTGACTGACATATTCTCTAAATGTCTGGAATTCCGGCATAATTACTACGTTTATAAACTGTCAGGATTCGACGAAATAGTCAAGGAACCACTTCTATTAGACGAATAAGCCTGCTTTTTTATCTCCATAGTTTATTATAGATTTCCTGTAATAAAATATGAACAAGTTTTCTATCTACAAATCCCCCCCCCTCTCACCCTCCCACGAGAAAAATTCTGTCTATTTCATTACACAAACAGTTTTTTATTTATCTCTCTTAATTCTTTGATTTGTTCAATTTTACTACTCCAAATAGGTTTAAATTACATACTAAATGCACACATATTAGTATACAATTTAAAAAGAAAAAAAAAACTTTGCATAAAGTGCTTTAATCTGTTTCATTGTAAGTTATGCCATAATGCAATAATAAGTTGACTTTTGTTAAGTTTACATTAAGTAAATTCGTGCTTATGATGAGAAAAAATATTGCATATGTTTAAGGTAAACAGTTGATTTTATGCCAATTGTACCTTTATATTTCACTCTATAATACAAATAAGAAGACTTATAATTAGCAATTAAAAAGAAAATGAATAAAAGAAACAAAGCACATAATTATTAGTTAAATAATTATTTAACTCACCTCTAAAATTTTGATGGCTGGAATTAAAATTTGTAGTTACCCCGATAAACTTTAATAACATCACGGGCCAACACAATTTAAAGAGAGCCAGACAAACTTATTAATATGCCAAGCTAACGATAAATCGTGTTAGCATTGAACTTGAAAAATATTCCAAGAGATACTTGAAAAATATCCACTTTGATAGTTAAAACTATGGAAATTTTACTTTTCTGTGTAGCGCAGCTGAGCTCAGCCATTGACTACACGCTAGAGCGAGTTCTGCCCTTGCATAAAAAACTGCGAAGTACGAGCCACGCGAACCATGAACGAATATACACACAAAAAAGAAAAAATAAAGCATCTGTTTTCTGAGAAAACGGTTGGGGTGGACATGTCAAAGGTCGTGAGAAAGGACCCCATAAATTCTGTCTCCCCTGCACTGTTTATTCGACGTTCAACTGACTATTAACTAAGCTGAAAAAATTTCTTGATGCTCCATCGTGTTTCTTCTTGGCTGGCTGGGGGGGGGGGTCTCTCAGACCGCCCAAGCCATGAGCGGAAAATCGGCGATGTATTGACGGATCATAGACCTCCTGAGGGCGACCAACATTAACAGTCGAATATAGCCGCCTCCCTGACCAAAATAGAACGGCTTTTTTTAACGTCGACAACACAATGTATGTTTGATCTCTTTTAAACGCTATTTTTTGCTGTAATTTTTCATCGACCTATTTTCGACATTTCGACATCGGGAATACGTAATTTAAACGTGTGTGCGCTTGCTGGGATTGTTTGTCCACTTTCTGTTAAGTCCAAGTACATACTTAATATGTATATCGACAAAATGCTCTACTTACTATGTAAATCGACTTACACGTCTATATTTTGCATGAATCGAAGATATTCTCTATAGCCTGTGTGTATCTACGAAGTCCTCAGTTGACTGGTGTATTCAAAAGTCTTCGATTGCTTGTGTATAAGTGAAGTCCTCGGTTGCATGTGTGTATCTGATGTCCTCGGTTGCTTGTGTGTACATGAGTCCTCGGTTGCTTGTGTGTATGTGAAGTCCTCGGTTGCTTGTGTGTAAGTGAAGTCCTCGGTTGCTTGTGTGTATGTATCGTCCTCGGTTGCTTGTGTGTATATGAAGTCCTCGGTTGCTTGTGTGTATATGAAGTCCTCGATTGCTTGTGTGTATGTATGGTCCTCGGTTGCTTGTGTGTATATGAAGTCCTCGGTTGCTTGTGTGTATGTGAAGTCCTCGATTGCTTGTGTGTATTTGACGTCCTCGATTGCTTGTGTGTATTTGACGTCCTCGGTTGCTTGTGTGTATTTGATGACCTCGGTTGCTTGTGTGTATTTGATGACCTCGGTTGCTTGTATTTATCAGGCATGAGAAGTTTACGTGAATCCGAGGAATCCCGCAGTTTGTTTTTAAATTTTTTTGGAGGGGAAAAATATTGATAAGAAATACCCTCCAGCATACGAATTTCAATTTTTTCCCATCCTTCTTGAACAGTTAAACAGTGGCGTTGCCAAGGAGTGAGGGGGGGTTAGAGGGTCACACCCCTCCCCATGCGGAATTTTTTGTCGTAGAAAATGTATATTCTTCACTCACTTATCACATACGCGTGTACATGACTTGCAGTAGTCATAACACCCCCCCCCCATGAAAAATGTCTGGCTACGCCACTGCTCTTGAAGGTATATACTTTCTTATCATTTCTTTATCTAAAGCTTTAATATCATGAGAATAAAAAATGACTTCTATTTAAGTTTTTTTATCATTATACAATCCCGCCCCCCCCCCGCCTTCCCTCAGAAAGCCAAGAAAAGAAAAACTTATTGCGGCAGGTTCAGATATGCTTAAAAATTGAAATTTGAAGCAATATTTTGACCCTGAATGTTTATAAAGGAAATAAGAAATAAGTATAACATGTTCATACATTTTCTTTTAATTGCTTTTGAAATGTTATACCACAGTAATTCTTTGTGTGTAGCAAAACTTTTTTCCCGATTATTTATTATAATAATTAAGATTACGTGTTCTGTATTTATATTTTTTTATGAAAGCAATTAAACTTTAGCTCTTTTTTCATTTTTAGAAATATACATAGTGATTTTTTAAAGTATTGCTTCATCTTTTTAAAGCATTGCTCGGGATTTCCTCTTTTTTTCAATTTCGCCGTTCTCAGCCCTGATGTATATGTAGTCCTCGATTTATTGTGTAAATGAAGTCCTCGGTTGATTGTGTGTTTGTGAAGTCCTCGGTTGATTGTGTATTTGTGAAGTCCTCGGTTGATTGTGTGTTTGTGATGTCCTCGCTTGCATGAGTCCTCGATTGATTGAGTGTACCAACACTCGACACACACAAGAGTGTATCCAACGTCCTCGGTTACCTTGCGAAAATACATACAAAAGAAATAATCAATATTTTTTAAATTTTCGTTCCTATATGAGATATATCCCTTAATTGTTATGCCATGATGCTTGCATTCTTTTAAAATTCCTATTTTTTAAGAGGTCCTCGGTGGCCGGTAGAAAAACATGGTCCTCGTTTTCCACCATAGGAGAACCTGTGTGTGTGTGTGTGTGTGTGAGCTGCAGTAGTCGAAACCCCCCCTCTATGACAAATTTCTCGATTGAATAATGAGACTTTTCAACAAAATGGTGCACCTCCATGTTAATGAAAGTATGTGCGCTACGGCTCAAAGCAGTAATATGTGCCAGTATGTGCGCAAAATTTTTACTGCTCAAAGCAATAAAACTTTCTCGCTACGCCACTTCTTCGAGCAGTAGCGCACATACTTTCATTAATATGGAGGTGCACCATATGGAAGTTCTTTTGATTTGATTGTTCTGATTCCTTTGTCGTAGAGCTGGTTATACAACAGAGCCATCTAGACGCAATTTTCCGGAAAACGTTATGGAAAAAAAAATATGTAATATTTTAAAAATCCGTGGAAGACGAGAAAGGCGGGCTGCGATGCTGACATTTGGTCACACCCTTTTGCCTTCGAAGAGTCGTGTGGATACATTAGTCAGAGTTAGCCACAGTAAGATGACCACACCCATTAGGCCACATGACTCTTCGAGGGCTAAAGTGTGTGACCAAAATGTCAGCCCGCAGCCTGTCTTACTCGTCAGCCACGTTAAAAATCAGATTTCTTTCAAATAGCTTTTTGCCTTTACGCATTCATCGTTTATTCTTTATTTAACTATGTAAAATGTTCAACAAACCTCTTCTCAGACAACCTGTAATTCCATTATGAAAGTTCAAAAAAGCAATTTTTAAATACTCAATATCTTAGACTAATGTATTAGAGAAACAAGGTTTAAATATTCCGCACAATGCACAATAATGACACGAAAATATTTTGGCATGAGTGAAAGTTCCATTAATAAACTCCGGAGTTTAATAAGATTCCGATTACTTCATTGTTTATTTTGATAGTGGAAACTTTTATCAGGAAGACTTTGAAGACAAACTGATAACACTATTTCAACTGATTAGCGGGAGGACGGAAAATAAATTTCAGATATTTGCGAAGATGGCATTGTGTGTTTGCTCCCATCGCTGGAGTAATATTCTTGGGAAAACGAATTATTTAGTTTAGAATAGTTTTCAAAGTTAAGAGTATTATTAAGAATGGGAAATAGGAGTGACTTAACGGGGATGTTTCTAAAATAAAGAAGTGAAAAGTATTTGTAATGACTGTACAGTGTATTTTTGAAATACCGAAGGTCAAAATATTCTTATTCTTAAAAAGTACAGGACACGCTTTTAAATCTGTTAATTGCTGATCTATCTATTACTCAGCAAACTGAACACTTCTGCTTACTTATAGGCAAATGTAGTAACAAAGCCTATTAGTAATTAGCTCAGTTGTCTGAATTTCTGTCTGAAAAATGGTACCGTAAGTGGTACCAAGAGTTTCCGTTATGTATTTAAGTAAGAAAAAAACACTATGAGGTATATAAGTAAAAATTCGTTCATAATTCATGAATCTGAATGATACAATTTACATTGTTTTAAGTGCTTCTAAAATGTTTAAATAACCGCAACTTTTCCAGCTCTTACTATTGAGATTTTCATGCTGAACAAAACACTATAATGAAATGCATTTTGAATTGTTTAAAAATAAACAATGCCATAAAATATAAAATTACTGTTGTGGGAATATGTATAGAAAGAAAGTATGTATGTGTCCATTTATTAACTACCGTTTGTTGAGAGATACTAAAAAGAATAAATATATATAATAAAGCAAAGTAATTATTAAATTCTGAGTAAATCACAGTAATGCTTTTGACAATAAAGACTGCTATAAATAGGTGAAGCTTAAACAGAAATTTCAATGCATTGTTCAAAATACAACTTTCTTTAAGTAGACTCCTGTCTTTAGCAAACAAATTTTTAAAAAAGGGGGCTCTAAAATCGCATAATTGCTGTCGATTTCTGAAATATACAAAATGTAGCTACACTGCACTTATACTAGGAGGTGAGATCATTAAATTTTCATTTCGACCACTTATAGATAAATGTGTTCAAAAATTTCATTTTAAAATATTACTTTTTAAATATTTTAACTGTACAAATAGTAGAACAACATATCAGAGTCACCCAAAATCGAAAATGTATTTATTTTACAAACTATTCATTTGAACTTAAAATGCGCACGTTGTACACAACTAATTTTAAAGCTGCCAACAGCGGAATGAAGTAATCAAAAAATTGTAAAATTTTGTGGACTTAATAAAACATGATAGTTTGTTTCACTGGAAGAAAAATAGCTCCAAATATCACCATTAGGTGCCATTTTAATTTGAAAATCGTAGTAAAAATGCAGTGTTTTTCGCCGTTATTCTGGAGCTGTTTCATGTCCTTAAAAAGTTCGCGGAGATTTATTTCCATTGTGCTTGCTTCTGCAGCGTTGCTAAATCTGAAGTTTATTGAAATTAAGCCTCTTGTGGTAGATAGTTTTGTATACTAAGAAAGCCTTAATGCGCGGCCAGGAAAAAATTTCAAAACACATTTTAGCAAACATGCATCTAAAATTCATGAAAATGTGCTAACCAGAAAGTAAAACTAGATATTTCCATAAATTAAAAGGCTATTTCTTTAAGGGTTGCCAGCTTTTCCGATTATGTTGTGATGTCAAAATGTCCTAACCGTTAGGTCGGGAAAGATGATTAAGCAATGCCGAACGCCAAGCCATAAATTGCTCTAGGTGGTGGTATTTGGGAATTATTTTATCCTCTAAAAAACAAATATTTGGGCCTTTTAAAAGGAACACAAAATTTTCTGTAAACCACAGAAACTCAATTAACTGAAATAGGAATTTTCAATTTAAAATAGCCAGTAAATTATCCAAAATAATTTTTTCTTCTAAATTCATTTATTAAATAATTAAAAACACAGGAAACATTCTTAAACGCACTCTTCATATAAATACTCAGTAAAACATTTCTGTGACCAGACTTTCACAGCATTTTTATGTCTCGTTAATGAATTCTGCAATTTAATAACATTTCGATTAGTTTATAGCTAATTTCATTCACGAATTTTGACGGGAAAACTAAGAGAACAGACGATAAGTCTTTCAGACTGCTAAGCAGGAAATGAGACATTTATGGGGATACGTAATTTGTTTGCATTGTCGACTAAAGACAGCAGCTGATAACAATTTAATTTAGTTTTACGGAAGTTTTAAAGCTGCCAACAGCGGAATGAAGTCACCAGAAAGTTGTAAAATTTTGTGGACTTAATAGAACATGATAGTTTGTTTCACTGGAAGAAAAATAGCTCCAAATATCACCATTAGGTGCCATTTTAATTTGAAAATCGTAGTAAAAATTCAGTGTTTTTCGCCGTTAATCTGGAGCTGTTTCATGTCCTTAAAAAGTTCGCGGAGATTTATTTCCATTGTGCTTGCTTCTGCAGCGTTGCTAAATCTGAAGTTTATTGAAATTAAGCCTCTTGTGGGAGATAGTTTTGTATAAGAAAGCCTTAATGCGCGGCCAGGAAAAAAAATCAAAACACATTTTAGCAAACGTGCACCTATAATTCATGAAAATATGCTAACCAGAAAGTAAAACTAGATATTTTCATAAATAAAAAGGCTATTTCCTTAAGAATTGCCAAACATTTGGATTATGTTGTGATGTCGAGATGTCCTAACCGTCAGGTCGGGAAAGGTGATTAAGCAATGCTGTCCGCCAAGCCATAAATTGCTCTAGGTGGTGGTATTTGGGAATTATTTTATCCTCTAAAAAACAAATATTTGGGCCTTATAAAAGGAACACAAAATTTTCTGTAAACCACAGAAACTCAATTAACTGAAATAGGAATTTTCAATTTAAAATAGCCAGTAAATTATCCAAAATAATTTTTTCTTCTAAATTCATTTATTAAATAATTAAAAACACAGGAAACATTCTTAAACGCACTCTTCATATAAATACTCAGTAAAACATTTCTGTGACCAGACTTTCACAGCATTTTTATGTCTCGTTAATGAATTCTGCAATTTAATAACATTTCGATTAGTTTATAGCTAATTTCATTCACGACTTTTGACGGGAAAACTAAGAGAACAGACGATAAGTCTTTCAGACTGCTAAGCAGGAAATGAGACATTTATGGGGATACGTAATTTGTTTGCATTGTCGACTAAAGACAGCAGCTGATAACAATTTAATTTAGTTTTACGGAAGTTTTAAAGCTGCCAACAGCGGAATGAAGTCACCAGAAAGTTGTAAAATTTTGTGGACTTAATAGAACATGATAGTTTGTTTCACTGGAAGAAAAATAGCTCGAAATATCACCATTAGGTGCCATTTTAATTTGAAAATCGTAGTAAAAATTCAGTGTTTTTCGCCGTTAATCTGGAGCTGTTTCATGTCCTTAAAAAGTTCGCGGAGATTTATTTCCATTGTGCTTGCTTCTGCAGCGTTGCTAAATCTGAAGTTTATTGAAATTAAGCCTCTTGTGGGAGATAGTTTTGTATAAGAAAGCCTTAATGCGCGGCCAGGAAAAAAAATCAAAACACATTTTAGCAAACGTGCACCTATAATTCATGAAAATATGCTAACCAGAAAGTAAAACTAGATATTTTCATAAATAAAAAGGCTATTTCCTTAAGAATTGCCAAATATTTGGATTATGTTGTGATGTCGAGATGTCCTAACCGTCAGGTCGGGAAAGGTGATTAAGCAATGCTGTCCGCCAAGCCATAAATTGCTCTAGGTGGTGGTATTTGGGAATTATTTTATCCTCTAAAAAACAAATATTTGGGCCTTTTAAAAGGAACACAAAATTTTCTGTAAACCACAGAAACTCAATTAACTGAAATAGGAATTTTCAATTTAAAATAGCCAGTAAATTATCCAAAATAATTTTTTCTTCTAAATTCATTTATTAAATAATTAAAAACACAGGAAACATTCTTAAACGCACTCTTCATATAAATACTCAGTAAAACATTTCTGTGACCAGACTTTCACAGCATTTTTATGTCTCGTTAATGAATTCTGCAATTTAATAACATTTCGATTAGTTTATAGCTAATTTCATTCACGACTTTTGACGGGAAAACTAAGAGAACAGACGATAAGTCTTTCAGACTGCTAAGCAGGAAATGAGACATTTATGGGGATACGTAATTTGTTTGCATTGTCGACTAAAGACAGCAGCTGATAACAATTTAATTTAGTTTTACGGAAGTTTTAAAGCTGCCAACAGCGGAATGAAGTCACCAGAAAGTTGTAAAATTTTGTGGACTTAATAGAACATGATAGTTTGTTTCACTGGAAGAAAAATAGCTCCAAATATCACCATTAGGTGCCATTTTAATTTGAAAATCGTAGTAAAAATTCAGTGTTTTTCGCCGTTAATCTGGAGCTGTTTCATGTCCTTAAAAAGTTCGCGGAGATTTATTTCCATTGTGCTTGCTTCTGCAGCGTTGCTAAATCTGAAGTTTATTGAAATTAAGCCTCTTGTGGGAGATAGTTTTGTATAAGAAAGCCTTAATGCGCGGCCAGGAAAAAAAATCAAAACACATTTTAGCAAACGTGCACCTATAATTCATGAAAATATGCTAACCAGAAAGTAAAACTAGATATTTTCATAAATAAAAAGGCTATTTCCTTAAGAATTGCCAAATATTTGGATTATGTTGTGATGTCGAGATGTCCTAACCGTCAGGTCGGGAAAGGTGATTAAGCAATGCTGTCCGCCAAGCCATAAATTTCTCTAGGTGGTGGTATTTGGGAATTATTTTATCCTCTAAAGAACAAATATTTGGGCCTTTTAAAAGGAACACAAAATTTTCTGTAAACCACAGAAACTCAATTAACTGAAATAGGAATTTTCAATTTAAAATAGCCAGTAAATTATCCAAAATAATTTTTTCTTCTAAATTCATTTATTAAATAATTAAAAACACAGGAAACATTCTTAAACGCACTCTTCATATAAATACTCAGTAAAACATTTCTGTGACCAGACTTTCACAGCATTTTTATGTCTCGTTAATGAATTCTGCAATTTAATAACATTTCGATTAGTTTATAGCTAATTTCATTCACGACTTTTGACGGGAAAACTAAGAGAACAGACGATAAGTCTTTCAGACTGCTAAGCAGGAAATGAGACATTTATGGGGATACGTAATTTGTTTGCATTGTCGACAAAAGACAGCAGCTGATAACAATTTAATTTAGTTTTACGGAAGTTTTAAAGCTGCCAACAGCGGAATGAAGTCACCAGAAAGTTGTAAAATTTTGTGGACTTAATAGAACATGGTAGTTTGTTTCACTGGAAGAAAAATAGCTCCAAATATCACCATTAGGTGCCATTTTAATTTGAAAATCGTAGTAAAAATTCAGTGTTTTTCATCGCGGTATTTCATCGTTATAACCGTGTTACACGTAAAAAACGCCTTTGTGAAAAAATTATGAAGATTCGTACTTACTATGTTACTTCATTATTTTTTTAAAGCTGGTTAATTTGCTTTGTTGCCTTTTTTTTTTAAGTGTTCTTTTCTAAAAAGGCGTGGCTCAAACATAGTTATGTGCACCCCTCGCTTTGGTAAAAAAGTTTTTCTGCTCAATGAAAAGCCATTAGTGTATTGTTTTGCTGGGAGCGGTCATATGCGTAACTTACTAGGGGCAATATGGCAGTTCCCCCCCCCCTCAATGTTACATGCCAATTTACGCTAATGGGAGCGACTGAGGTTGAAATTTTTCATAGTCTTCGCTTTCATTGGCTGCATAATGTCAAAGAAAGGATTACTTGAACTGCAAGTCAATAAAAAGAGTCACAAAAATGTTGTTCGCTATAACCGGGGTTTACTCGTTGAAAGTGAGTTATGCTCCCATATACTTATTTCCCATACCTAAATACTATGTGTTCCGATATCATTGTTAAATTCGGGCTCCCATTTAACAAATACTCGTTATGAAAGTGGTTCACTATTTCCTTATATCTTCAATGCGTTATAATGTTGAGATTAATTAGTTACCTATTATTGTCATTCGACTGATTAACGGAATTAAATTTTACATCCAAAAATCGTAATCAAATTTAAAAGACTAATCGTCTGTGTTTAATTTCATTAATCGTTAAAATTTGAGAGCTAAAACAAACATGTGCTTTAACTATGTACAGTTATATAGTTAACTATATATATATATGGGAGAAACTAAGGATAAACTGGTAATTCTGTCAGAGCTATTAATTGATAAATGGGAAATTGTTTCAGATATTTTACCGGATGTCCCAAAAATGACTGATGGATTTTGAAAATCAATAAAGTACAGACAGAATGCGATAGATATGTATCGTTTGCGGCCTTATGCTTAGGAAATCAGGGAATTTTATCCCACCAAATTTCAAATTTAGTTTACATTCTCACGCTCAGGTGGCGCTGTGAACTATGAAAACATAAAAGCCGGTATGAAAATTTTGCAAGGACTGTTGCAAAAACTAAAGAATGACATTTTCAATGTAACCCCCATTTGCTGCAACAACATGGCGCTGTCTGAGGCAAAAATTTCCAGACATTCGTTCAAACATGTCACTTGGAATTGTCTCACATGCAAGTACAGATGTGCTGCTTTAGCTCTGCAATTGTTTGTGGAGTTTGGTGGTACACCAAATCTTTCAGATATCCCCAAAGAAAAAAGTTGCAGGGCGTCAAGCCTGGCGAATAAGGAGGCCATTCCATGCCACTTCCTGTATGCATTTCGTAATCCAAGGCAATTACCCGCTCCCTGAAATGTTCTTTCAAGAAATCAAATACTGCAGACGTTCGATGTGGTCGAGCGCCATCTTGCATGAACCAGGAGGCATTCAAACAGGCCTCCAAAACAGTATGAATCCCCACAATTTTTTCCAAAATCCCAAGTTATCGTACAGCATTTATCGGTTGCTCTCGAAAAAATGGCCCTATTATTCCTTTGGAAGAAACCGCAGCCCATACCATTATTTTTGGTGAATGCAGGGATGAAGGTTCAGCAATATAAGGATTTTCGCCTCCCCAAATTCACGAATTCTGCTTGTTGACATACCATCAAGGTGAAAATACGCTTCGTCTGAGAACCATATGTTGCCAACATCGAGTACACCGTCATACACAAGTTGCAGCATGGCGTGTATTTCCTTGTTCAGAAATTCCTTTCCTTTGATCTTCGTCTAATTAAGAAAACTGAAGAAAGGCAAGAGTTGTACTCTGTATTAGAAACTTATGATACGCTCTATGACAAAAAAATTACGTTAGTTTAACTGATCTAAAAAAAAAAAAATGGTTTGGAGACTTTCTTGGTAGTCTATCAATTTTCAAAAGGCAATATTTGCTTTCAAAAATCCTCGTTTCGGGAGAAGAGCTCTTTTGTTTATGACGTGATTTTTTAGTCTGTGTTTGTTAACCAACTTTTCGTTGCATTGCTTTATTAGCTCTAGGGCTCTATTTCGCGCATTAACAGATTTTCCTCTATACATTTTTGTCTTCGAGATCTTGTCGAGAGGTTTTGTAGATATGAAGTTTCCAAATGTATTTGCTAGATAATTTGGGGGGACGTTAATAAAATATTGAACGTCGTGCGTACAAGGTTTGCAATGTTTGATAATGGACCGCTAAGTTTGATGCCAAAACCTGCCAATCTTATAAATAAAAATGAAATTCTGTTTGTTTGTTTGTTTGTTTGATTCGTATACAAATCCACAAAAATGGACCTATCGGCCTGAAATTTAGCACAGATATGTAAAATAATAGTCCACTTTAAAACTTTGAAAGTCCACCCGTTCCCGGAATTTAAGAGATTTTTTATGCTCTTCACGCAAAAAGCTTTCCGTAATTGTAACCCCTGTAGTGAAAAAAGTGTGAAATAAGGATCGTGGTTGCCATGTGTGGCGATTTTGCCGAATAAAATGTTTTAAATTCTCAAAGTAAAAATAAAAGAATAATAATGATTTTTTTTTGTTAGTTTATATTCGTAAGGTTATTTTTTTTTAATTATAATATCGTGTGCATGGGAAATCAGAGCAGGAATGTAATGTTTTACACGCAAAACAATAAGAATTGAAGATTTCCGAGGCTAATGTGTAAATTTTTTTAGTTTGGCGAAAAAATAAAATGGCTGAAATATCGATTTTGAGTGAGTTCTAGCGGTTTGCACAGTTTTCGGCTTGGCGCAATTTATTGAGAGCTTAAGGAAATAGATTTTTGAAAACAAGTGCAAAGGTTTTATTAGAATACAGCGTTAAATTTTAATGATACGTGAAGAAATAATGCAGTTATTAAGGGATTTCAAGCGATCTAACTTCAGAATTCTCGCCAATTGAGTACATTGATTTAAGTTGGGGGAATTCCGCCAAATTTCAGAAAATTGAAATCTTCTCATTTAGTACATCGGAGTAACGATGAATAAAACACATTATAGTTGATAATTTTAAAAAATTCGGCTGTATTAAGGGATTCCACTTTTCAACTAAATGCTTTACTCTTTAGCGGTCGAACCATTTCCCATATTGATTGCTGCTAAGTCAATGCTTCGAATGATTCCCTGAAAAAACTCTTGCAAAATGGCGTATGTTGGCACTTTGGCGAGGCTTAGATTTGAAACTGGATTTTATTTGAGACTGGTATATATAATAACACTGGTTATAGATAAAATTGAATGTTGGTATGTGTGTATGTATGTGTGTATGAGGTTGAAAAACTCCAGCACCGTTGAGCACCGTTGCACGATGAAATTTGGTTCACCTAAATCTTTTATGATGGAGAAGGTTTTTATGCCATCCGTTTTCCTTAACTTGCCACTTGGTGCCGCAGCACAACGTCGAATTCTATTCCGTTTAGCCGTTTGCTATGCGAATATCGTCCAACTGATTTCGATGAAATTTGGTACACGCGGATTTTAGAACACGGAGAATATTTTTCAGTATCCATTTTGCTGTAACTTGGCGCTGCAACGCATCAACTTCTATACCGTTCGACCGGTCGCCATAAAATTTTTTATACTTACACATTTGAGCACGAAGAATATATTCTAACTGCGTTCCTTTTGATGTTACTCACCACTAGATGACACTGCAATGCATTATTATTTTAACTCTCCACTAGATGACGCTGCAGCAGGCCAAACTCTTGATGATTCAAACGGTCGCTGTGAAAATCAGTATACATAGCTATTTGAACAATGAGAATATTTTGGCGTTATCCATTTTGCTATAACTCACCACTTTACGGCGCTGTAGCAAATCATTACTTTAATTAACCACTAGATGGCCCTGCGGTGTATCACTTCTTGACTGTGCAAATGATCGGTATGAAAATAGGTATACATAGATATTTGAACACGGGGAAGAGTTTGGCGCTATCCATTTTCCTATAACTTGCCACTAGATGTCGCGTCAACACCTGAACTTCAGGACTGTCCAGTCGATAGTCATGAAAATTCGTATACATCGATATCTGAATGCGAAGAATATTTTAGCCGTATCCGTTTTGCTAAAACTCGCCACTAGATTGCGCTACGCCGCATGGCCTTCTGCACCGTACAAACGATTGCCTTGCAATTCGGTATGCATGATTATTGGACACAATATAACGCGATATCCATTTTGCTATATCTGTTTATTACAATGAATAGCAATCACCACAAATCGTAATATCAAAAAGTCCATTCATTCCCGTGCGAAGAACGGGTACTTCAGCTAGTTTATAATAAAATTGGAATATAGTTAGAAAATGCCTGACGAAGATTGCAAAATAGTTTTAGTAGACGATTTTAATATAGATGTCAATTCCGAAGAAGTGTTTCACCGAACAGAGAATACAAATACGGTATAGATTATCATACACTTTCCCAAATGGTATTTATAAAAGTGAAATATAGTATGACTATGCCTGGCGAAAATTGTTAGTTATGGTAGGCGATTTAGTACAGATTTCAATTCCAAAGAAGTGTTTTTTGGAACAAGAAAGGAAAACACGGTACAATCATGGATTATAATGACCATTCCAAACAGTATTTAAAATGTCTACGCGATATTGCTGGAATATGCCTATAGTTCAAATATGCCTGGCGAAGATTGTAAAACAGTTTCGGTAGGCAATTTTATGATAGATTTAGATTCCAAAGATGTGTTTTATGGTCCAAGAAAGATTTGATTCCTATTTTAACGCCCCCACTCTCGCCAACCTATAAAACCTCCGCACTTAGACGAGCTTTGCAGCATGTGTCTCTAGCAGTTATGCACAAGTTTTAACGCTCCCAAAAGAACTAGATGAAAACTAAACTAAACAAATTAGCAATAAGCGCATCAGTTTAAAAATTTGTACACACTTTATTATTATAACTACATTAATTGGTAACCAAAAATAAATGAATAAGTAATGGAATGCTGTACTTACATGTTGTTCCAAATCGCCCTTTTAAATCGAAATTGCAGTTGCCACATAAATACAAAAATATCATCTGAATATATTTTGTTATCGCGACCTTGATAACTTCATATGCTTAATTATCGCCACCCTGCCGAGAGTCGGGGCATTGAAGTAGGAATCAACCCAAAAAAGACAAAACCGGCGCACTCATGCACATTCGAAACAATATTTCAAACGGTGAGGTATAGTTGGAATATATTTGACGAAGATTGTAAAGTAGATTTAGTAAGCGATTTTAAAATGGATTTCGATTCCAAAGATAGGTTTTATGAAACAAGGAAGAAAAATACTTCACACCCATGAATAATGATACACTTTCCAACTTCATGGAATAAGGAAGAAAAATTGGGACGGCGCAAAAATTATGATACGATTTTAATATATAGGACTTTAGGGCGTATTTAAAAGCTGTAGATGTTTCAGATTTTCTTACTTTTAGTTTATTATTATTTTTTCTCCCAATGACTGGCCTCTGCCCTGGAGGCATTGGCGACTACTAAGGCCGGAGTTGTTAGCCTCTTTATTATGGGGGCACCTATTAGGTGGACCATTGCCCGCCATGAATTAAATAAGGGATTGAGGCCTGAACTTTTTTGTGATTATAAGTATAATGCTAATTTTAATACTTAAAATGATGCAACTTTGATCTATTAGTTTGAAAGAGCCGTGGTTTCAATTAGTTTTCTAAAAATTATTGTATGAAATTAATTATCTTGCATGTTAATGCTCCGTTAATTGCGATTAATACGGTGAATTTGCATAATAACCCCAAAATTTGGTAAACACAATAACTGAATGAATATTTACCAACCTGATAGTCAAGTTTACATAGATATTCAGTTACTTAAAAGCGAATTTAGCATATGCCCATAAAAAACGCATAAGTTCTTATCAAAATTCTACCAATATTCAAGATTACTTGACTTCTGACATGAGGTATATAATCAGTTTTCAATCTATCTCATATTTTCAGTTTAAAATTACACTTAATTATATTATACTTTTTGCCGTCACAGGATTTAAAGAAATACTGCTGATTTAGAACATATTTTTATTTCAACAGATTTTCACACAGATTTGTGTGGGGTACAGAAATCACGAAAAATCCGCTCTTTTGGGAGTGTTTATACAATTATTACCGAGGATAAATACAGGCGCGGATCCAAGGGGAGGGCGGTAGGGGCGATCGCCCGCTCCTGGGCGAAGTCCAAAAATCTGTTACAATCTGTTAAAATATATTATGATAGTATAATGAAAATTAAGTACCCTTTTTCTAAGGGGTGTATAAAGCGGGTACTACTTCCTGTCTTACTTAATCATCGCTCATGTATAGATTTTATCAATAATACAAGATAATTACATTAATTGGTATAATTGATTATATTAATTAATTATAAAATAATTTTGCGCATTCTACCCACTTGTTTCAGGTACATAATCGCCCCATCCTTGAGTGATTTCTGGATTCGCCCCTGGGATCAAATAGTTCATAAGCTAGTCACATGTTTCAGAAAAGTGCAGTAACTGGTTATTAAAATGTCCGGGTCTCTTAAAATGTTCTCTTAGTCCCTGAAAATTCGTGAGAGCTGTGGTGACTACTAGACTGGAAAACGAAGGAGAAAATATCCTTTAAATTTAGATCCCGAGAGAAATTGTTTCTTTTGAAACTAAAGCTGTTAAATCCCTATATAATTTTGAGGGTAACTAACGGAAAATCTGATATTGAGATTATATTCTAATTCCATCCAATGGTGCATGACCCTTTAAGTTTTATGGTTTTTGGAGTACGATCGTAAATTATGATTTTTTGTCTAATTTGCTGCTTAATAATATTTTTCATTTATTAACTGAAGAATAAATAAATTTAGCTTTGTCGTACATGCTTTATTTATTTAAAAGAAAATAGATAGTTTTAAATATTTGCAATCAAACAATTTGCAATTTAATTTAAAAAAAACAGAAAAAGTGACTTCTATGAAATTATCTTAAAAATTAACGTATCATTAAAGTGCCGAAATAAGCAAACGCTGTTAAGCAAAACATTCAACGGACATCTAAAATCTTGTTTTCGCAGTTTTATTAAAGTTTATAAATATAGAAATGGGAATTTAACAAGACAAAGTTATGATGGATTATTTGATTTTCTATTTGGGCAAGAAAAATGTCTTGATATACAATTATTTTAATTTTTGATTTGTTTTTAATCATTATCTGATGGTATCTGCATTCAGCACTCTTCTTACATTAAATGATTGCGCTAGATGGCACCACCAAACATATAGAATATTCTTGTTTTGGAAAATTTAGAAGGAATTTAACGCTTGTGAATTGTTCATTGATTGTTTAACGTAGTCTGTGTAAGATTTTTAAAAAATATTTCCATTATAGTTAATTGAAAATTATTTAATTACGAATTTAAAGATTTATTTACGAATGATTTGAAGCGTGGATAAAAAAAAAGTTCTTGAAGAATATCAGAATATTTAAATAAACTATATTGTTTTATAGAACTTATGTTTCTTTTTTTGTATTTTTTTTTAATTTCTCCAGTACTCCAAAATATTTAAATTTCAGCAATTAGCTTGCAGATTTTTTTCAGAAATATCCGTAATTTATTTCATTTATTTGAAAGAGTGCGATGACATAATTATGTGTTTTAAAAAATCACATTTTCAATAGCATTTAAATACAAACAGCTATTTCTCCGTCCCTTTGAAATAAGCAATTGTGTGTGATTAAGGCAAACCTGCGCGAGGGGTATCTGCCTAAGATGAGGGGTGCCTTGGTAGAGGGACTTTCTAAGGGGTTCTATCGCGTATTCACGTTACATCTGGAGAAAACCTACCAAAACTCCAGACTGTTAGTTCGACGACCGCGCGATGGGACCCGAACCCGGGACCTCCACACTTCGGCCGTCTACCATTTTCAGTGATATAACCACTGTGCCATGGTGAGGTTTTGAAATAAGCAAAACTGTTAAGTATAGCTAATTCTTTTCTATGGCAATTCCTTTTAAAAAATAGTAGTAGTCACACGATTTTTGAACAGCTGTAAAAACAAATCGATGATCATTTAAACACTTGAAAATTCTAATCCATGATACTCCTTTAGCAAAGCCACTATCTATCCGCTTCTATCAACAGCGAACTTACGTGAATGTCATGCAGCTTTCAGTTGTTATTCTTAAATTCATTCAACGAAAAAAGAAAAACATTAATTTCAGTTAACGATGTGTGTCATGTTTTCAGTTAAAAATCCTAAGCACAAAAAATGCCTTCAAAAGTGGGCGGAACCGCGCTCCCACGGATTAATGCAATTTTGTGGGCGGAGGCGGTTAGTTGGAATATTTACATACACATCCATTTTGTGGAAGTTCAAAATAGCATCTTTCACACTAATTTCTTTTTTCTCGGGATAGGCGGTCGTATCCCCCCCCCTCTTTAAAGCGTACTTGGAAGCACGCGGTATCCTTCTAGGTAAAGACTTCAAAATTTTCTATCCTTAATTTTTTTTTAAATGTTTCGTAACTCTTACTAGTTCACTGTTTGCAATCGTTAGTAGCGCATCTTGTGAATTGACATTCTAAATTTTTCCAAGCCTCTAACACAACTGGGCACCTTATAAAGCTGTTCAAAAATTGCAGGATTTCTTCAAAGAAAATTATTGTGTAGCTGTTTGGGTATGTGAGTGACGCATCTTGGATTTTTTAAAAGGTAGGGAATAAAGTTAACTGTCACCATCTTAATTTTCTTAAACTTGAATTGGACGTCCTTTCCTATCTACTGAGCTTCTTACATATGAATCTGCCTCCCACAGAAGCTGTTCTGTCCGGAGCAGTATCCCCCAGCTTGCCCCCCTATAAATCCGGCACTAGTGTACGTACACCCAGTCAAAAAAAGCATTCCATCTTGTCAAATTTCCTATGCCAGTTTTATCGTTATATTATATTTCTTCGAATAAATAATGTTGTATTCAATAACTTGTGTTTCTTCCGGAATGAGTGAATGTTTAAAAACTTCCTAACAATATAATCACACATTATATAATAGATTTTCACATGTGAGTGCATTAAATATTCACTAACTAACACAGGAAAATAGGCTTATATCCGAATATTTTTTTGAGTGGGTGTACTATAAACCCGCTGGTGTATTTGGACAACATTTCCTAGATAGAGAATGCCAGAGAACAGAAACTTTTAAGTCATCACTAGATCTACTAAAAGGACGTTACTACAGTCTTATTTTCGCAAGGTAAAACTATTAAAGTATCTGTTGAATTTACACCCACATAACGCATTTTAATTCTTTAAAATAGAAAATTTTATTTTACGACAAAGAGCAAATTTTAATTGCCACCAATTATCAGATCAGCCATCCACCAATTATCAGCCACCAATTATCAGCCATCAATTATCAGAAATAGATCATAATAAATTATTTTTTATCAGAAAGGTATTTCAAATTTTAATTTATTTTCTGAAGTCTGTAGCATTCACCAGAAATTTTAAACAACTTAATTTAACAAAATAAATCTGTAACAACAGGTAGTGTTATTACAGATGCGAAGTGCGCGCGCTGCGCTAGCACTCCGAAAAGCAAGATCTCAGTCAGTCAGTCAACCTATAAGTATCATGTGTGGCGTAAAAGATTCCGTTCTAGCGCGTTCTCTATCTGGGAGACTTAGGGGCAACCGCGAGTCGGATACGGCCCACCACGGCTTTTGGTCCGGCCCTCGGAATATATCGAACCTCCTATAAAACCCATATAAACCATTGAAAATCCCAATTATACGGCCCGCGACTTCGCTGACATCCTAAAGTTTGACCCGCAACTTTCCAAAAGTTGCCGATACCTGATGGCGAATTCGTCAAGGAATAAGTAGTAACTTTAAACATTAAAAGTAAACTTTAAACACTAGAAAACACTTTCGCTGATTAATGCTATGAAAACAACTTGTATACTGTGCAATGCTTTGCAAAATGCTGTATTCTTTGAAATTCAACTATAAGGGGTTAAGTAAAACTTCCCTGTGTACACACGGTTCTACAATGCAACGAGTCAACGGATTGTTACCAAATTTGGCATACGGACTATCCATGAGACGCAGTTAAACCTTTGAAGTGCAACCATTTCCCAATGTCGAAAAAGTGCAGAAGTTGTTATCGCACGGTTTAACTACCAGCCAGATGGGGGTCGATCGATTCTCCCAGGGAGTGCCACAGAATTAAAGAACATTTTTGACACGGCTGGCTGTTCGGCGCAGCATCTTGCCGCAATCTTTCTGGTAGTTTAATCGTGCGATGGCAACGGCTGCACTTTTTCGACATTGAGCAGTCTATCTAGATGTTTTCTTTCAATATTTAACTGAAATCAAAATTATTTTTCGTGAATGAAAACAGCCAAAATATTAGAGTTGCGCCTCACGCCGAGAACACAACTTAAAGGGTTATGGAATTTCGAAGGTTAAAGGTTAACGGGTTAAGGAAAAAAAAGATTTTGTCTTAAAAAAATTAGTTCAAAAAAATTCCATTAGGTGGTGCTTTGCAAGGACCATTTACTGATATAGGGGCCCGGAACAAAAGCTTCATTGGGGCCATCTCTTACGAAAACTCTTTTATATTCTACAAAGCAACTTTCATATCACACTAAACAAAGAAGGGTGTTATAACAGTATAAAATGATTATTTAATCGAGATTAAAAGTGAAATGCAATAGTTCGATAATAATAATGCTATGTTGGGTAATCCTATTTCAAGGATATTATTTAATTTTCAGTTGATACTTTCATTCCGATTTTTTTCAAGTAACGCGTTCCACAATAATTTTGTATTTATTGTCCTAATAAGAGCATTGATTCATAGTGGGATAGATTTCAGTTCACTCTACTTAGGAATCTATTTCCCTTTTATCTGCTGCAATTGAATATCAGCTTTATGGTTTTTCCACGATGATCATACATCAGGGGCGTAGCCAGGGGGTGGATATCGGGATATATCCCCCCCCCGAAATGCTTGGATTAGTGGTGAAATTCCGTCTATTTATACACATATAAGTTCATATCCCCCCCCCGAAATATTTTCCAGGCTCATATCCCCCCCGAAAATTTTTCCTGGCTACGCGCCTGTCATACATCACTACATAGATCATGCTTAAATAATAAGTTTCTGCTGAGAACGTAACGTAACGTAGAACACATTTCGGAGCTAAAATAACATAAATAAAAACTGTGTAAAAAACACACATAAAATGATATTTATAACAAGATATGATCGTCTCGACCGAAAATTGATTAGGTCCTCGTCAGTGTGATAACCCTTCTTCTCACTGAACAATGGGAACTGGAAAAGATAAACACAAATAAGTATGTTGCCACTTGGTAAAAAGAAAATGCTAAAAACCGCGGAGATTAAAAGAAGGCGTGGATTAAAAAAGAAATTCGAAAAGAAAAAAATCATAAACAAATACAAACGCCCCTTACACCTATTGCACTTGAAACTGTACTGCTTAAATAAAACTATTTAAAAATTGTGGTGAAAAATTTTCGAATAAAATGGGAAGAGTTGATAGCTTTGTTATTAGTATTATTATTTTTCATAAACTTAGTTCCTCTGACTCTCATTTTAAACTGAAAAAAAGGGAAGAAAATCTTAAACACTTTCAGATTTTAAATACGCACCAAAGTGCTCTATATTAAAAGCGTATCATAGTTTATACGTCGTCCCTATTTTTCTTCCTTATTCCATTCAGTTGGAGAGTGTATAATTATTAATGACTGGGAGGAATTTTCTTCCTTGTTTCATAAAAGCCATCGTTGGAATAGAAATCTATCTTAAAATTGACTACGTAAACTATTTTATAATTGTTGGCAAGTATATTAAAACTATACTTCACCGTTTTAAATATTGTTTCGAATGTCCATCATAATCCATGAGTGTGCCGTGTTTCTCTTTCTGGGTTGATTCCTCCTTGAACGCCCCGACTCTCGCCAAGGTGGTGACCATTAAGCATATGGAGCTACCACGACGATTTTTTGTATCGATGTGGCCATTGTAATTTAGAATTAAAATGTAAGTAAAGCATTCCGTTACATTTTTATTTATTTTGGGTTGCCAATGAATGTAGTTTTAATAATGAAGTGTCTTCAAATTCCTTAAGGGGTGCGTTGATCACTAATTAGTACACTTTAGTTTTCATCTAGTTCTTTTGGGAGCGTTGAAACTTGTGTATATGTCCTAGAGACCCATGACTGCAAAGTGCGGGATTTTTTAGGTTGGCGAGAGCGGGGGCGTTAAAATAGGAATCAACTCTTGCTTGTACCGTAAAACACATCTTTGGAATCGAAATCTATCTTAACATCGCCTACTGAAACTATTTTACAATCTTCTCCAGGTATATTCCAACTATTTTTACAATCTTCTCCAGGTATATTCCAACTATATCCCGTAGACATTTTAAATGCTGTTTGGAATGGGTATCCTAACCCATGAATGTATCGTGTTTTCCTTCCTTGTTCCATAAAACACTTCTTCGGAATAGAAAGCTACATTGAAATCGCCGGCGAAAACTGTTTAGCCATTTTCGCCAGGCATAGTCAGACTATACTTCACCTTTATAAATACCATTTGGAAAGTGTATCATAATCCATGATGTGTACCGCATTTGTCTTCTCTCTTCTATAAAACACTGCTTCGGAATTAAAATCTATATTTAAATCGCTTACTCAAACTATTTTACAATATTCGCCAGGCGTTATCTAACTATACTCAAAATATATTTATAATAAATTGTTGCGTTTTGGCACCCAGTTTAGCGATCATTTATCAAAAACTGCAAACCTTGTGCGACTTTCAACATTTTATTAACGCCCCCCCCCCTCCACGTTATCTGGCAAACTCGCTTGAAAAGTGACTCGACGCGAAAAATGTACGAAAATCGTGTCTACACAAAAAGCAAGGTTGAGATTAATAGCACTCTGGTGCTAATAAAAACTTACAAACTTTCAAACTTAAAGGGAAGTTCTGGGCCCCCTTTTTTGTTGGAAGCACTCGTGCTTGTCACGAATGTCCTGCCGAAAATCAGTCCCGGTGCTTTGTATGGAAAAGCAGCAAATTTAACAAAGGAATTATTAATCGAAATGTGAAAACAATCTCAACATTTTTTCAATAGTTCTGAACATCTATTGACTAATCCGAGCCATTTGAGTTAAATTACTATGCTAAACGCCACTAGGTGGACATTTTTGGAACTAAATTTTTAAAAACTTCCTTGAGCGAATGTCGAGTACAAGACATGGGCCGAAATTGGTGGCAGTCATTTTACCCGTTTCAGCTGCAGAATGTTGTTAACAGGGGAAATTTGATTGCAGTAAAATTTCATTCTAACAAACTGACGAACTTCACTTTTACGAATAGTTTAGATTAACCAATGATATATAACTATGAACAGAAAGTGCAGGAGTATAAATTTAGTTATAATGAAATTTTAATTTAACGAACATTTAGTACTATAGATTTGATCTTGTTTCTTTGAAATTCGTCGTACTGAGATTTTATTCAATAACCAAAATGTTCTTAAATAAACCAATCCATTTATCTGCACGATAATGCTTTACGCGGAATTACTCGTAGTTAGGGGGATCAAACTGGCATTCTCCTTTTTTTTTATATATATATAAATAAGAAAATTAGATATTATCGTTGTTATAAAATTTATACTAAATGAGTAGAAGCTATTTTTATACATTAAATTAAATTAAATTAAAAGAGCAGAAAATAGTACCATGAAGTATCGACTGCATTTTGCAAATAATTCCCTCGTGAAGAAGTATTAGCACATTTTTAGATCTTCAATTAAGAATTTCAGAAGATAAGCAAGTGCATGAAAACCTGTGAAGTAGGCCACTGTGTAGAAAGCGACATTTTCACCGTTCCGCAAAGTCTTTTTTTAATGCAATATGCATAGCCGCCAACCTTCCCGTATTTTTTGGGAGATTTCTCAGCACAATTTTTAAACTGCTTTATTTTCTTTAGTAACTTTTTGACGGATTGGTAAGTGCAAATTGATAGGTAAAAATTAGTGAAGAAAAGTTTCCTGAAAACAACCTGGTAGGGTAGCAGTTATAAGTATGTAATGTGAGATGGGATGAGCTTGGGTATTTTTTGGCTGTGAATTATATGTTTTAAAACCTGCTTTACTGTTTTGTCATTTATTGCCCAGATGAGTGTTTGAGACAAGAAGAATCCGACAACCGCTTTTGCAACGTTAGTTGTAAGTTTACTATTTTACCTTGTCGCAATTGAAATTTAATAATTTAGTCATAGATGGGAGAGGATAACCACCTTCGTAAGTTGACTTAATTGACCAGGAACGGAATTGATTAATTACTTTAACATTGAATAAACCCTTTATAAGTTGACCACCTGTTGACTTGTATGTTGACCAGGTAATTGGTAAAATTCGTCCCAAAGGACAGCTCAAAACTTTTGCAAGTTGACCACTTCCAGAAATTTTTTATTTATGTAATTAGTGTTTAACCTTAATAAGCAATATTACTTGTGTTTTATGTCATTTTGATTTCATATTTTATATAACTTTTTAGTATACTGCATATATGTACTATGTAATATATAAGTACGTAGATGATAAACTACAAAAATCAAAAAAAATATTGCACCTTTGATATGTTGATCACCTGCCTAAGGTGACCACGAAACGCGGAACTACTGGGTGGTCAACTTAGCAGGTTTCACAGTATTCAAAAATTAAAAACACTGCATTTTTATCTCTTTAATTTCTTTCTTGTCACAATAAATTGTGCAAAAAGTTGATTTCTAAGTTGAAAAAATCTAAAAATTATCTGAGAACTGCGTGAATTTAAAATTTTTAAATAATCTGATATTTTTACATACAATACTTTTTCCTATGCTTCTATTTTTTAAATTGAGACTGTATTGATTTTAAAGTGCAGGATTCAATTTCGTGCCGAATTGAACGCGACTAAACTTTCTTTCATTGAAGGAAATCCGTAGATATGCCAGCTCAGTTTTCTCGGAGATCAATGACCAGTGCATCCCATCGTTAAAGCTCATCCCAGGTAAACGTGGCAGTTTCCTGGGAGTTTTCAGATTTACAGTCAGGGGCGTAGACAAGGGGGGGGGGGTTAGGGGGTCATAACCCCCCATAAGAAATTTTTGCCATACAAAATGCATATTCTTCACTACATTATCACACACACGTATACATATATATGAGTTGTAGTAGTCGTAACCCCCCTCCCCATGAAAAATTTCTGGCTACGCCTATGTTTACAGTAATTAAAATTAATCCAAATCTAAGTAACAGCAATTCATTTAAACATAGTGTACAATTATGTTTTTCTGGTGCTTTTTTCAAGAAGCGCATTCTTGTGAGGTGCAGTGCTTTTTTGTGCGGCGTTTTTGTGAGGACAACCAACTATTAAGTGTCAGGTTCCCAAATGATGCAAAGTGACCACATATGGGTATTTATTTAAATAATTTTTGCATCTTTCGTACAATTCACACCCAAAATGATGCTCAAGCATCGCAACTTTCTCATTGTATGATAAATCTATATCATTATGAAGAACAAAATACCATATATCTTTTTCTCGGACAAATTGAGCGCGAAAAGAACCAATTGATAAAAAAACTACAGAATTAATGCAATCTTAAGAATACAAAAAAAGGGCTATTAGTTGGTTCGGGAACTTTTAGGACACACTGAATACACGAAGTTTGGTGTCTATCTGCGGGTATTCCCTGTATATTAATTATAAAATTATAATAATGATCTAAAAAAATGTACCCTTAATGCATGTAAATATCTTTTTTAGACACGAAGGGGAATATTATTTAAAATGATTATTTTTTCGATTTTAATTAAAGTTAAATTTTATGTTTGAGCTTCATAGCGAACTCATTGTACGGCATTTATGTATGTGTGAAGTAAGTCTATTTATCATTAAAATAGATGATATATTTTAGTGATTAAATAATCATTAAACCATGTCTGAATGATAGTAATATTTTTCTTATAGTCTAAGAGCCAGCCACCGCCAGACCTTCGTCATAGTATAAAAGCTGAAACTTTCTCTGCGCATACCCCCCCCCAACAGAGGTAGGAACAATCGGCCACTATAAAGTTTGGATGACCGTGGCTTTGGCAGGTAACAGGTGGCAAAGGTGTATAAAATTGCAGAATATTTTCGTCATTTCATAAAGCTTAATTTTTCTATATGTTCTTCTTCGCAGTACTAGAAATCACTTTATCCCTTGCCAGACATTTTTCTATCGTGGCAAGCCCCCGCCAGACAATCTCAAAGTCATGGAAAACTGTTGTGTTCGTAAAGGTTATTTTAGGACTAGGTTTTGGAAAAAAAAACACGGAAAACTGCGAGCGGCTAGGTCGACAGGCGCGAACGGAGTTTGTACCTGGCACCTCCCGCCTTCCAGTTTTGAGAGCAGAACCTCTTAGACACTGTAGTGTTATAGGCTCAGACACCCTAAGTGTTATAGGCTGCCTTTTATGTATATATCACAAATAGTTCTTTTACAGGGATACTCATAAGAATTGCATTACGCTCTATGCGTACCGATTCCAAAACTTTTTTCACTAATAGTAAGCTATACTATTCTTGAGTATTATAGACTAAAATTCATGCATGTAGCGCAAATAGTTCCTTTACAGGAACACTCAAAATAACTCTAATACATTACGCTCTCTGGGTATCTCTGTAACTATAGAACCGATACTAAAACCTTTTTGCTAATAGAAAGCTGTACTATTCCTGATTAACATAGGCTGAAATTCATGCCTATAGCATAAATATTTCTTCTACAAGAACACCAAAGACAGTTCGCAAATACTGTCGTAACTGTCTCTATTCGACAAATGCCTGAAAAAAAATCTAAATTTAGTAACTCTGCATACTCTCTGATTTTAAATGAAGTATACTACCATGAATTATACTTCATTTAAAATAAATAAAAAGCAAATAATATTTAAAGCAGTTTCTTTTGTCGCAAACATCTGTGTTATTCACACATGCTTCATTTCTCTCGGGACCTAACCCTAAAGATGACGCGGACGAAGTCGCGGGTAGCAGCTAGTAATAAATAATTTATTTTCAAGAAGGTATTTTAATTTTTATTTTTAACTTAAGAAATTTTCGAAAATGTGTATCTTTCACCAGAAATTTTAAATAGATTTTCTTGGTGAAAAGAAAACTGTGATTACATCATCGTAATTGATGATGTAAAAGGTCCTGTTCTTAGGCCTCCTCTATCTAGGAGGTGGTGGCATAGCATATTGATTATTTCATTATGAGGACGCCTAGTAGGCAGATCAACATTCTCCGATATAAATGATTTCCAGTTGAGAGACCTTGCTCAACACCTCCTACATATAGAAAGCCTAACAACTGAAACTTTAACGTTATCAGAGTTTTACTTTCACAAAGTAAAACTATTTAAAATTTCTGGTGACTGCTACAAATATTAGAAAATATTTTAAATAAAAAATTAAAATTGAAATACCTTTCTCATACAAAATTATTCATTCCGAGCTATTTCCTTATCGTATTATCTAATTAGTAATAGTTAAAAACTGCCACTTGTGAAAAAATTATATTTTTTATCTCAAATTTTTAAAATATTGTTATTTATGAGTAAATTCACCAGAAACTTTTTATAGTTTTATTTTATCAAAATAAAACTTTTAACAGCAGGCCAAATGGTGATGTTAAAGGTTGGTGACGTAGGAGTTGTTGCCTTGCTCCCCTTGCTCCAGGTGTGGTAACCCCCAGAGCTATCGTTCAAACATGGCAGAGATTGAAGCCGTGACGGGTTTCAGGAGCAACAGCTTCACTTGGCGTACACGGTCTACAGCAGATTCGGTAGAGAGAGGTGTTCATCCTCCCAACCGCTGACTAGGCCAGTGCTGCTTCACTTTCGTTTTTCTAATGGGAACAGAGTTTAATCGACCGATGATCAGCCAAACTTTACTGCTATATTGGTGAGTCAGTAGTGAAAACAGTATTGCAAGTCAATAGTAATATTGCTTTCTTTAATAAGCTCATAGTATTACTGTGCTTTAAAGAACATTAACTGAATATAAGCGTTACATTCTAAAAATGCGACTATAACATGCCATCTAGCAATTATATTTCTGTGATCAGTCTAGAGCCTTCTATCAAATTTATTGTAACAAAACTATTAATTTATATATAAATTTCTTTTTATAGTACTTTATAACATTGAATTTTTTTTAGTTGCAAACAAGAGTACTAATGAAAGAAGTAATTACATTGCCATGAAAACTTAATCTATAAATTTCTTGTCAAAGAAACACGGCTTGATAAAGTAAAGTAAATAGAAAATTTTTTATTAATCCATTAACTTTTTTCTATCCCCGAACTGTACGAAATCCAGATACATTAAACATGAAGAGCAAAAATTATTTTTCAAATTAAAATCAAGCCGAACAAAAGAGTATATTTTCAAAAGACACATTTCAAATTCATTTAACTTAAGCTCATACTAATATAAAAGAAAAGCTGTTAAAATATTAAGATTAGATTTTTTAGAATTCTTTTTACAGAACTGCATTTCATGGCAAGAGTCGTGGTTAAAATCAAAAGAAAATATTACAATATATCGAAATCTCTGAGGAGATGCAAGCTGTTGAAACAGATTTCAAGAGATTTTCAAAAGATGATTCAAAACTTTTTTCCCTTGCACAGCTGAAAAAAAAAAGCATCAAAAACCAATTGCCATTCTAAAATTTCTAAAAATAACGTTTAATATACTCAAAGGTCCTCTACAATAGAAATATTAATTTAAGATAATATTCGTCACATTGGCAACAGGAAGTTTTTATATTTTCTTATTCATATTTGAGCACGAAAATGTGTTAAAGGAAAATATATGTAATTTAGTTTTAAAATATCTCAGTTGGGGATTCCTTTTTTTAATTATTATTTGTGTTTGTTTATTCTACAATTTGCACATCTTTCAAATTTTCTTATTCATATTTGAGCACGAAAATGTGATAAAAGAAAATGAACTTAATTTAGTTTTAAAAATTCTCGGAGATTCATTTTTATTATTATTTATGTTTGTATGTTTTACAATTTGCACATCTTTCAATACATTAATTTCTTTAAGTTCATTGATTTACTGCACATCTTTAAATACATTAAAAAAAACTATTTTGTGCATGCACTTCTACACTATTGAAAATGCGTTATAGAAACATTGAATCATAAACAGGATCTGGGAAAAGAATAATCCCTTATTTACGTCTTAGGGTGACTTCAATTAAACTGATTAAAAATGCATACTTTTTTAAGCAGTACAAATAATGTTGTTTAGAATACTTACAAAAACCATTTTTTCCCCGAGGCCGGGCATTGCCAATCAAAAAGGGTGAAAGGCACCCTTTTTTCGTATTGAAGGGCACCCAGTAGAAGGCTAAAGTCGCCCTTTATGGTGAGAGAAGTTAACACCCAAGAGACGTTAACACCCCTACAGAGAAGTTAACACCCAAGCCAGGAATTGAACCCGGACCCAGGTTCTGATAAAATGGTCCTATACTACTAAACCACCTAGGCAACCGACAGCTACCAATCCACAATACCTACTAAACCATCTAACTACTTTTGTAACCTGAAGTATTTTCAAAAATCAATTAAAAATTCCAGAAAATGGATAATTATTTTGGTTAAAAAATAAAAAATAGTATTTTAGAAACAGATTCTAGAGTTTGCCAAAAACGTAATGTAACGTAGGTCATAATTAGGATGAACAAAAGGTAATAGAGAAGCCCTTATTTCCGTTAGACAGTACAAGGACAACTAAGTTGATCAACAGGGATACAACGCTGTTGTATCCCTGAAAATCTTTACATATAAAGGAAGATGTCCGGATTTACAGACTCATCGCCCGGCCAAATCTGCTGGAGATACAGACATGAAATTTTAGGAGCTACTTGTTTTTGCGTCCAAGGCGTCATTTAAGAAGCGATTTTAAAAAATTCGTACCCACATGGGGGGGGGGTGGCCCAAAACGTTCTTTTCCCGTTTTCCTTATGTCTCAGGGGTAAAAGAGATAACCGTAAAATTCGTGATTTAAAATGTAACTAATACAAATGCCTAAAAGTCACTTTCAGGATTTTTTAGAATTCGCACCTGAACGGACGTAAGGAGCAAAAAACGTTCTATAAGGTTCTTTTAACATGCACCTTTATAATCTCAGAGGGAAGAAGAGATAGCCGTATAATTCTTGCTGTAAAATATAGCTAACACACACAAATACCTAAAAATCAATTTCAGCGTTTTTTAGAATTCGAACCCAAACGGACGTAAGCAACGCCCCCTAGAGAGGAGAGGCTCTCCCGCGGGAGAGAGGAGAAACCCAATGGAAACGCTTTTCTTTACCTACTCGGTGTGACGTCACAAGTAAGTGCCGCGACTTTCCTCTCTAGGGGGCGTTGACGTAAGGGGCCAAAACGTTCTTTCCACATTTCCCTTCATATATCAGAAGAAAGAAGAGACAACCGTTAACTTCTTGCTCTAAAATATATGTAACAGAAATACCTAAAAGTTAATTTAAGTGTTTATTAAAATTCACACCCAGCCTGGGGTAAGGGGCAAAAACGTTCTTTAACGTTCTTTTTACTTTCATTTCATATCTCAGGGGTAAAAGTAGATAGCCATAAAATCCTTTCTTTAAAATGCAATTAACACGATTACCCAAAAGTCACTTTCAGAGTTTTTTACAATTCGTACCCAAACGGGTGTCCAAAACGTTCTTTTCAGATTTACCTTCATGTATCAGAGGAAAAAGGAGATAGGCGTAAAATTCTTGAAAAAAGTATATTGAACATAAATGTTTAAAATTCATTTTCAGGGTTCTTAAGAATGCGCATGAAAACGGGTATAAGGGGCCAAAACTTTATTTTCGAATTTGCCATCATACCTCAAAAGGAAAAAAGATAGCCATAAAATTCTTGCTTTAGAATGTAGCGAATACGAATGCTTACGTATCATATTCAAGGTATTTTAGAATTCGCCCCCAAGCGGTTGTAAGGGGCCAAGACTTTTTTTGAGTTCTTTACACATTTCCCTTCAAATATCAGAGGAAGAAGAGATAGCTTAAAAGTCTTGCTTTAAAATCTAACTAACACAAATACCTAAAAGTCACTTTCATAGTTTTATGGAATTCACACCACAACGGGGGTAAGGGCCAAAACGTTCCTTTCAGATTTTCCTTCATATATCAGAAGAGATAGCCGTAAAATTCTTGCTCTAAAATGCACCTAACAGCAATACGAAAAAAACATTTTCAGGGCCTTTTTTTTAATTTTCACCCAACGGCGGTAAGGGTCTAAAATGTTCTTTTCATGTTTTTCATCATATCTCAGAGGGAAAAAAAAGAGACATCCGTAAAATTCCTGCTTTAAAATGTAATTAACACAAACATCTGAAAGTCATTTCAATTCTTTTTTAGAATTCGCACTCAAACGGATGTCAGGCGGGCCAAATGTTCTTTTCATATTTCCCTTCATATCTCAAAAGAAAGAAGAGACAGAGATAAAATTCTTGCTTTAAAGTGCAAGTAACAGCAATACCTAAAAATGATTTCCAGGTTTTTTTTTTTCTTTTTTTTTTAATTCGCACCCAAACGTTTATAAGGGTCTGAAACGTCATTTTCACATTTTCCTTCATATCTCAGAGAAAAAAGTGATACGTTCGCCGTAAAGTTCTTGCTTTAAAATGTAACTAACAGATATAACTAATATCATTTTCAGATTTTTTTACTTCCCTGTACGGAGTATGAGGAAGTTATGTGATCCCGAAAACTTTCGGGGTCCAGATTTCGACGAAAAAACCAATTTTGACTACCTCTAAATTTACTTTAAAGATTTTTTTCGATACATCTCATCGTTCGCTAGTGGGTACGTTCATATAAATGCATGTACAACCCATTTTGACCGACAGCGAGTCTATTTTGACAAGTTTTTCCATGACGTCTGTACATACGTATGTATGTAACTTGCATATCTCGAAAACTATTGGTCTAGTTGTGCACCTCCACTTTCGGCCCCATTCAACTGGATAGTTCATCCACAGGGCCGCCCAAAAGATTCTAAATACATTGCGCTCTATGGGCAGAAATTCATTCAAGCGTATTTTAGAGGTATTAGGGTATTTCAAACGACTCAGAAGTGTTGTAACATCTAGTTGGGCATCTCGTTTTTTGTTTCCAATCTACTGGAGAGTTTATTTACAGCACCAAAAGAATTTCAATCCATTAATGTCTATGGATATCTTCAATATATTACATCTGTAGTCAGTCATTGTTTGGTCCATTCCCAAAATCTTGCCATTTGTCTCGATCTTGGTGAGTTTTGCCAAAATATCGCCAAATTTGGCTCCAAAAATTATTTCATATTTCGCATAACTCTAAAACGTTTAACCGTAGAATTCTGAAATTTTGTATTCAAAACTACTGTAATATCTAACTGTGCGTCTCTTTTTTTGATTGCAATCGACTGGGTAATTTATTTACAGGGTCAGCCAGACACCTTAAATACATTAAGGTGTATGGATATACTCAATTCATTGAAAGTCTGTGGTCAATTACTACTTTGTCTATCCCAAATCCTGGCAAACCATCTCAAGCTTGTAGGCTTTTGGTGAAATATAGCCAAATTAAATGTTAGAAGCAAATCTTTCAAATTGAACCCAGATTTGGCGATATGGAAATATTTGGCTAGAATAAAAATCGCTAAACCTTACTGCTACTGCAGTATTTTATCTCTTTCAAAGTAAATAAGTTTAGATGAAGTGCTATAGTGATATAAGTTCTAGAGTGCTGTTAATTTCAGACAAAGACTTTTATCTACTTGGTGAATTGGCGAATAACTTTACAAGGGTTGCAAGATGAAATGTGAAACATCTCCAAGGTTTGCCGCTTTTGGTGATTTATCACCGAGTTTGACATAAAAAATTAGTCCCCAAAACTGGACCCAGCATATCAATATCTTCCATATTTGTCGAGAAATTTCATTACCCTGCTGTCTATTTAATTGGAATATTGGTGTCTATATTCGTGTAAATAAAGGTGAAGTATAGTTAGAATATGACTGGCGAGGATTTTAAAACAGTTTTAGTACGCGATTTTAATATAGATATCATATAGATATAGACCATAAGTATTAAAGAAATATTTTATGGTACAAGAAAAACAAATACGGCACACTCGCGGATTATGATGCACAGTATTCCAAACAGTATTTTTAAATATCAAGTAAAGTTATAATATGCCTAACGAATATTGTAAAACAATTTTTGTAGGCGATTAAATCTATAACCAAAGTATACTTATTATTTATTTACTTATTTTCCATTTGTATTAGTTATTCAAAAATATCCATTCCGCGCAAAGAGCGGGTACTTCCACTAGTTAAGTTCAATACGAAAGAGGATATTAGGCAGGAATAGATGTCAACACGAAACTCAAGTTGTGGGGGGTTTTTTTTCGGGGCCCCCTTTGGCCGGGGGCCCTCGGCGATCGCCGACCAGCCGACCTGGCCAGTCCGGGCCTGATTTTCATACATAAATTCCACGGGCGTTAAATGAAATTAACGTAGAATAGAATTCTTCAGACAACAATTTTTAAAATTCTGTTACTTAAGATGATAATAAAGAATTATTCATGTCAGTTACTCAATTTCTTTACAAACAGTATTCTTACAAGCTATATAAAACTTTCTTTCATAGAAACTTAACTATCAGATACATGTTAAGCATGCCTCGGTTATAGAATATTTCATAATGCACATATACGTTTATAAATATTTTTTTCCTGTCAATCGCTTATCGTTCATTTCTGCTTACAGTTTACGAAAATCTTTTCTTTAAATTCATAGATTAAATTTCTTCAGTTTTCCCACTTAAACCATTTTATGCAAGTTTCTTCTGTAAGAATGAAGAAGAAAGAATTTTTCTTTTTCAAAGATCCACTCCATGAATGCTTGACTTATATCTACTAAATGAAAATTTTAAAAATGCAACGTGTGGTGCAAATTTGATAAATTTTGAAAAACTAGTTTCTAACGTAAGGCTGCTTCCTTTTATATTTACATTGATTAATCTGCTTGTGTGATATATTACATAAGTAGTGGAAAGATTTTCGATCTTTTTAGCGGGTCAAACAATTTTCTTTTCTCACATGAACAGACAAATGTATGCTATCCATATTACTAATACACAGTTGTACTATACAGGGACCGCATAAAAATTTAAATTTGTATTGATTTAGATTTAATCTTCTGAAAATTTTAATCGATATCATAAAATGCTGTAGTCTGAAGAGTGGAGGTCACTCGTTCGGGTACCATTACAAAACCGTCAATTTAGTAGTCTGGAGTATTGGTCGTTTTTCTTCAGATGTATGTGAATACACGTTAGAATTCCCTAGAAAGTCCTCCGACTAAGGCAGCCCCCACGGTAGGCAGACAGCCCATGTGTAGCTTTGCCGTAACAACACGAACAAAGAAACATAAAATACTACACTTTTATTGTGTATGCCTGAAAACACTATTTAAGAAATAACAGCCTAGGTCAGTCGTTTTGAAACAACTGTACATATAGATAAGTAAAATATATTCCAACATAATTACAATCTTAAAAGGTACCGCTGGCACAAGCAGGTGGCAATTTTCTTTTCCTTTTAGATAAAACAAAAAATATCATACTTAAGTGAAACTATCTCATTTTCCTTGATACTCAAAATATTCAAAAAAGAATGAAACAGCATTTTGACTGGTAAACCATTACATTTATGTCATCAATTGGAAAAAAGATAAACGAGAAAAAGAAAAAATTACAAATGGGTACTTTTTCTCGATAACGTAACAAAGAATACTTCGTTAACTTTTTTTGCTTCTGTAAAATCTTCTCTTCTTAATGAGGTAATAAGTCTTCGATCCAGAATTGAAAGCGATGAAAACCAACGAATTTGTTGGCCTCTTGATTCTAAAAATCCGTTAATTGATTCAATTGGCTTTAGTTGCTGCACGAAAGCATTTAATTAAATAACAAAATAATTTTACTTGAATTTTAACCCCTTAAACCAATTTTTTATGGTAAATTAATGAAGAAGCTTTGAGTTGATATAAAACTAACGATGAAGTTTTATTTTTTGTTTAAGGAATCTCTTAAATAACAGTTACAAGTAAGTATTTAGAACCTCATTCGCGATTATTTTCTCAGTCATTAAACTCTGTAGTATAAATGAGTGTAAAAAAAATATTTGAATCATAATGTTGTCTTCGGAAAGAAAATTTGTTTGAGTTACGAGAAAGATTTAATAAGGTCTTGCAGGCCTATACCATTGTACAAGGGACACCTTTATTTACCACTTTGAGAACTTGCCTTCGCTATGGGATAGCAATAGCCTAATAGCGATTAAATGCTCTTGCGACAGATACAATACTTTTTACAGCTGTCAACATGTACGTAATATAACTCACCAATTTTCGTAACAATTTTTTTAAATTATAAAACAACAAGTAGTCGAAGGCATGTAAGTGGAATATTTCTAATTTTAAAATATGTTTAAAAAAAATTAATGTTTACAAAAGTGGTTAGTTACATTTCGTACGTTGTGCCATCTATCTCTTTGTGCAATATTGTAAAGTATTTTATGTATGCCGGGCACAAGTGATAAATTGGTAAATATAGCATTTTTATTTGTCTTGCACAGTATTATGAAAAAATTTAATATTAAGTGTGTTAGGATATTCATTTTTAGTGTTAAAAAAACTATTTTGTTTTCTAAACTGTTTTGTGTTTAACTTTTAAGTCGTCTTCAAAATAATAAACCTAATTTTCGTAGAATTCCCGGCGGTTGAACGAAACGTGCAACACAAGCAGTTTAAATAACAGCCTATTTAGTTCATAGCTGCCAACTCTTCTGGTTTTGCCTGAAGAATTTTTAATACTAAATTTCGCATTGAAATTTATGCTAGAATTATGTCCAAATTTAATTTTAGATGAAACTGTTCAAATATTGTGGTGAAATATACTCCGATAAAATTAATACAGTTGGCAGTTACATATATATAATAGACACAGTAAAATAACGGTAAGTAGTATTTATAGTATAGTGTTTTTTTAATTTTCTATTTAAATTTTGTTAAATGTAGGTGCCATTTGTGGATTGAAATTTGGCTTCATTTTGAAATCCCTAATACATGATTTTTACTTAAGCGTTTTCCTGAAACTAAGTTATCTGAACTACAGTTTGGTCGAAAAAAATCTTTTCCGGGATATGGATCTGTAGGAGCCGTACCGTTTAACCAATCTTGATGAAATTTTAGCCATACAGGTATAAGCTCGAGCTACTGCGAATGGAAACAAAGTGGCGTTCACTGTTGCAGTTATAGATATAGAAACGCAAATTTTTGCATAGTTACGCCTACTTTTTCCCATCCCAAAATGCTATGTGCGTGCCAAAATTGTAAGGAACGTTGTAACGTTACGGGAATCACAAAAAAGCGGGTACACTATGTATACTTAAACAGATCTATGAATGAGCTATAAAAACGCTATCAGTGCACACGCTGATTAATTTGCATTCGGCAAAAGCAAGAATGATGACAAGTTAGGTTCGACAAAAGAAAAATTTTATCTGAATCAAACATTTTCCACATGGGTGCCATCACAAGCAATTACGCATTGAATGTGCTTGTGTTTTGTGTGTACATAACGCAAGCTGCAAACCGTTCCATTTTTATTGTACAATTTTTACCACTATTTTTAAACAGTTTTACTTTAAGCGATAAATATGGACTTATTTAAAAATCAAATTGCTACGAAAAAATTAGTTGTAGGAAGTGTTCCGATAACGGAATGGTTGGCAGCCATGATAACGCGTCAGCGTTTTGTGATATGAATGCCGTTCCAGCTCTCTGCAGGAATGCAATGCACTGAGGATTTTACGACTGATAAAATTGGGCTTTCGAATTTTTCATTTTGGGTGCCTGTAACTGTAACTGTGAGAGTCACCTTTTTGCCGTTCTCAGAATGCAGAACACATGCCTCTGAATAACCGTACCTGAAATCTTATCTCGACGGTGGGTTATTTAAATGGAGATTCATAAAAAAAAAATTCGAAAATTAAGTATGCAGATGCGACGCACCCTAAAAATTAAAGTATATTTGCGTTTCCAGTAGTTAAAGGAAAGCAATGCACTCAACTGAAAGAAAACAAATAATATTTTGTCTCACATTTCGTCCCCAAGATAAGTTTTAGCAATGGTGTTGTCTTGATTCGTTTTATTTCAATTTTTTTTCAAAGTATAATATTGAAAAATGTCATTGTTTTAACCCCCGAAACACTTACTTTACTCCCACCTTAACTATTTATACTAGTTTGTAAAAAAATATTGTAATAAAAAGTGATTAAAAAAAATGGATTAACTAACCGAATGTAACAAACCAAGGGAAAATCCAGAAGCTATAACCGCAAGAAATATCGTACGCGCGTACACTCAAAATTTGCGAACGGAAGGATACCAGCAGCGCCGTACTTCTCCCCGAGTCTCTCCGCTTCTCTTCTCAGAGAGCGGTTCAGAAGGGAAATTTTCCACTCGCACATGTGATCGATAAAAGACTGTCCTGCAGTGACGTACACTACAGTGTGTTAACTATAATAAGCATATTTAATAACAGTGAGGGAGGGGGGGGAGAGTAAAACTCACGTTTTAAATTCACAAAAATCTAGAGGTGTGCTTAAGTTTTTAAATTTAATTTGTTAATGTGTTTATTCTTTAGATTTTTCCTTTGGGGGTTCATGTGTTCATGTTCTAAATTGAGGAGCCGCCACTGCATCTCGATCGATAAAATGAAACATCGTTTAGGTCCATGTATCGGCAAAGTTTCGTACGACAATCCTGCATATACGAAACTCTTGTGATAAAAATTATTCAAGCGTTTAAATGATTTAATTGCCAGCAATAATTTAATTACGCAATTCACTTTATTTCAGGGTAAGCATCAACCAAAAATTTCCTACCTATGATGTTCAGTTTTAAATATGCCTGTTAATTTATCATACGGAGAATAATGTTCTCCATTAATATATGTAATTTAAAGCCATGAGAATAAATATCATTTTCTTTATTAACAATAGCATTCATAACTTCATTGAGGAAATTTTACGATTAGGAAATTACAAGTCATTTTCAATTTTCTAATGCAACAAAAGGGTACATAGGTATTATTTTCTCTAGCACTCTAAAAAAGCTTCTCGTTTTAATGAGATAATGACTTTTGGTTTCGAATACACTCAGAAGAAAATCAATGTTTTGGCCTTCGAGTTCCCATTAATTGATTGAATGGGATTTTTTATTACAGCGTACTCTTAATTAAAATGGAGAATTTTTTACAGGAACTATCGCTGTTTAAACTTGTTTGTATCTTCCTTTTCAAGATAATGTAATGAGCAAGCTTACGGACGATGTAAAATTAACGATAACTTTTATTCTGTTTCTAAAAACCCTACCAAAAAAAAGTGATAAATAGGTTTTAAAGTTCTCTTTGGGGGATCTCTAATCTCAGTAATCATGTGGTATTGGAGTGGAAATAAGTAAGCGTTAGAGTTTCTGCGGTAGATATAAATTTTAATTGACCTGGAGATTTAATAAGTAAAAGACGTTATATAGTAAAAAAGCATCCGAAAACATAGGATTTTAAAAATATTTTTGAATGCATAAGAAAATAATAAATATAGACATGATCTCATTGTGCTGTTGCATTGCATAGATCCCAAGATATGCTATATAACTCACCACTTTTTGCAAATAGTAGTTTATTTTGATATTTTTTAGCATTTGGATTGCAATGATAAACACATAATTGAATTTTCCCACTCTATCCCTCAGCTGATAAATGACAGGTCTAATTTGAATTTTTATTGGAAAGTTGCCCACCACTATTTCTGAATTCGCTACTTCAGAATCATTCAATCCTTTAAGTTAAAATGAAATTTTGGCTGGTAATCTGTCGACAGAGAAGTTATACTTGCCCGAAAGCTAAGGAAATCATTCAGTTCGCTGTAGCGCACTAAGTGTTAACCCATAAATCATTATTAACAGAGATTAATTTTATTCAGCAGATATTGTTAGCAGTACGATTGGAGACAAAAGAAAAGATGTTAACGTGCTATGATAAGCTGGTTGAACCCCATAAAAAAGTACGTAGTGATACCCAAAGTTTGGTCTATTGGACATGAAATGGATTTAAATCTTATGACCTTCAATGATATACCACGTATTGGAGGGTCCCCAAGCAGCCTCAAACAGACTTAATTTCCAAGTCGGCTGTCGTCGGCTGCCTAATTTATCTGTGCCACATTTAGCGATATATTGTTCTTAGCTAATTTTTTAAGTTAAAGCTATACGACGGCTATCTGTCTAAGAAAGGAGTTTTGGGTGGAAGAAAACTTTAAGGGTTTTCAACGCGAATTCACATAACATCTGGAGGAAACCTTCAAGAATCGACACCGCTGGACAGTTGTGAGTTAATCCCATTAGGTAGTAATGGGTTAGTCCAGAACTGAGGACTCCCACACTTCCGTGAGATTTATAGATAGTAATAATAATAATTATAATAATAAAGAAATTTAACGTTTTTGTTTTTTAACTGAACAGTAAACTTTGTTTAATACGAAGTTCCATCAAATATATATCGCTGTAAATGAAAATTCCAGGTTTTCTAGAAACGGTAATCGAATTTTGTGTCACAAGTCTTTAAAAGTAGAAAGTTTGGGATGCTTATAAATTAGGATCCAGAATGTAAAAACGTAAAATTATGTGAAAGCACCCGTTTAATCATTATTGAAAATAGACACCTGCAAACTGTGATTATGACATCATTGGGCCCCGGAACTTCAGACATTTCGAAGCGCTCCTCTCTCCAGTAAATTCAGAGGTAAATTGACAAAAATTTTCTAAGATTATATTCAACTTATAAATTTCATTTTCTTGCATTCATTAAGCCTGTACTTCCAGAGTGAAAAAAAGTGTATTGTTTTTCAATTACCTTTCCCCCCCCCCAAATTTCATAGAGGTAATTTATGTGCATAAGATCACAGTTATAGACCTAAGCTTTCAGCAAATAACTTTCAATAGCATAGCATTTATTTAAAACTAAACGGTTTGAGTAAATATTAAATATAAATTATGGAAAGTAAGAACAAAGTAGCAGTATTTTCGTAAACAATGATAAATTTTCATGCTTTCTAAATTGATTTAAATTTTCACCTATTTATGTACATATAATTTTTTCCCCTTTAAATTCAAACATTTAGTAAAAATAAAACATTTTTTTTTGAATAATCAATTAGCCGGTCGTTAAAATCTGGCCTCTTGCAAATGCCGGATTTTTCAATTGATAAAAAGGCCATAGACACGTGTAAAATATACTAAGTATTTGTACTACAGAAATCAAGAAGTCTTCTTGAAGAAAAATTGCGAAGAAAAAGCACATAAATATATCATTTATCGTTATAATCGTTTAAAAAAGGAACCCCTTATAAATTATTTCATGTGTTTCATTTATTTTACGTTAAGTAAATAGAAAGAAAAACATTTCGGATAATTTATTACTAATTTCAACAACCAGAAATTTAAAAAGACAATATGTTATATCTAAAAACAATCGCTAAACTACGCTAGCTTTGTAAATTGTTTTTATTTTTTTGTTAAATAAACCTGATCTCTGTGTCGGGTAAGATTGTAACAAAGCATGCCACTTCGATCAACTCGCAGTAATTTCTCAGTTGAATGCAACATTTTTTCTCGGGAGTGAAAAATGCAGGTGAAAGTACTATATCGTCTTTATTTCAAGAGATGGAAGAATAAATTCGTTAATTTAACCTGAAATTCTGTATTAACTTGGTACGCAGTATCTCTTGTCCCTTACACATATGTAAATGAAATTTCGATGAGATATGACACCGGCGTTTTGTATGTGTAATTCATTTTGTTTGTAAGTTTTAACGTTCTTCAGGATCTTATGTCACAGAACATATCTGAATAATCATTGTATATATATGTATTTTAATTTTTCTCTATTATGTCAGCTTCCATCGTGTGCAAATACGTCATTATGTATTTTTTTTTCTAACGGGCGGGTACTTTGCCGATTAGGCATTGTACAATAAAACGGCCCGAAGGTGTTGGATACTTTATTATGTGGGGGCACCTGGTAGGTGAGCCAACGTCGCCCCCTATAAAAGGACGGACATGACAAGCACGCCCAGTCGGGGATTGAACCCCGGCCGGCCGGGAGTTGAACCCGAAACCGGAATACGGTGCTTTACCCACCATATAACTCGGTCGGCACGTCATTATGTATTAATTTAGTTATTTGAAAAATGCAAACGACAGGAAAATTGAGTTATGGTTTAGCTAAGACATATTTAAAAACACAATACAGAGTGTCTTTTTTAACATTTCCTTGGTTGTTTTTATTATTGCTATACGGGCCAGGTTTCGTCAAGGCTCACACAATTATTTTGCCTATCTTTTTAAAGTAAAAAAAAAAATCAAAATTGAAATAAAAAATGAGTGCTTTGTATTAGCCCCTAATATCTATATATTAGGGGAGGTACCTGTCGTTGACGAGCTAGTACGCAATGCAAATTCCCAGAAAGCGTGAATCTTCGTCAGTATCGCAGGCGCACAAAGAATGGAATTAGTATATAGGAATTTCTGTGTAATGTGAACGAATTTCAGTATACAGAACAATCAATCAGCGGACTGACTGAAGTTTTGGTTTTCATGGAGCGCCGTGGCATAAAAGCTTTATCTCCAGTGATGAGAACTAGAAAGCAGGTGGTTCTTTATCTTGAGGTATCAGCGAACTAGAGCTAGTAGAGAATTCTTTTATATAAAAATTTAAAATTTTATTCTGGTTAAAATAGCTTCACGTCAAGATGTCATTCTTAACCTGTAACAAATTTTTATTATTATTATTATTCATTGTACATATTTGAACACTGTGCTTCAAAAAAATTTTGCACAATTTTCACAAAATCTAAAAAACCAAATAAACATTTTTAAAAAGCTTTTAAATTTAGTCAAAATTTTCAAAGACATTAGTTCTTTCAGTCATTCATGATCATGTTCATTGTATTCTTAATCCATTTTTAAGAGTTGCGAGAACAAACGTTTATACGATTTTCTCAAAATCCCAATAACATAATAACCCAATAACATAAATAACAACTAATTAATCTATCTGTACTTAGGCAGAGTTGGGCATCTATAAGTGAAATATTATCTGACATTCTGAGCTTTCTTGAAACAGTGGTATTAAATGAGCTGTTATTTAAAGAATTACTGATTGTGAATTGTTTTGTGCTGTGCTGTGCAGATTGTTCAACGATCTCGTGGCAGCAATAAAATTTTAAATTTTGTCCTGACATCTGGAATAGTTTCTCAAACTTAACAGACACCCTACAGCTTTCGCCCCATTCACAAGCGGAAGGACTCCTGAATTCACAACAATATAAATTTCGTGTACAGAATTTTTCGGTAAGATCTAATAAAATTAGACTATTGCCTGTACATTACTTGAAATTCAAAATTTTTCCGATTTCTATCCGTTTCAAGCATATAGGAGCCCAGTACGACCGCCAAAAAATAGTTGTCATTCTGTCATTCTGTCCATGACATTTGTTTTTGTTCACGCATCATATAAAAGCGACAAAAGCGAAAGAAATGAGATTGGATGATATTATAGGTTGTCACTCAATTTAAACTATGGGCGTGGAATTGTTAAAAAAGTTTTCATTAGATTTTGAGATTTTGTGACAATCGTTTCAAACTGTGTACATTTTTGTACGTGCATCACATAATAACGACTAAAGTGAATGAACTGAAATTTCCTGACATGATACGTGATCACTCAACTAAAACCAGTGGTTCTCAACTTTTTAACGTCGCACCCTCCCCCAACAAAGGCTAACTTACGGGGGTGGCACCCCCCCCACATTTTTCAGCATACATACATTCAGTTTTTTAATTTTTAACAATGAACATTTAGTCGAATTTTCTACAAAATAATGTTATCAGTAAAGTCTGAATTAACATTTTAAGCGAAAATGGATATATTTTTTACTAAAATTGAGAATAAAAAAGAAGATTTTTAAAAAAACATGCATTACTACTTGCTCTTTGGTTTTTCTCGCCCCCCCCTTTGGGGTCGCACCCCACAGGTTGAGAAACACTGACTTAAACTGTATCCATACAAAAAATTTTTGATTAGAATTTACAAAAGTCATTTTAAAATGCATAAATTTTTCTCCATCACGTATAACCACGTAACTAATGAAATAAAATTTAGTATTGTCATAAGTGGTCACTTGAACTGTAGGCGTCGAAGTACTTCAAAACAAGGGCGGATTAGTGGGGAGGGAGGTTGGTGGAGGGCCCCCCCCCCCTAGAAAAAGATATTAATGTAAAAGATCCTATTTTAGTGCCATAAAATAGATGTATATGTCAATCTTCTAACTAACCATTAATAAATGTAATTTAAAGCCATGAGAATAAATAACATTTTCTTTATTAACGATATATTTCATAAATCGATTAAGGAATTACAAGTTATTTTCTATTTTTTAATGCAACAAAAAGGTACATAAGTATTATTTTCTCTAGCACTCTAAAAAAAACCCTCGTTTTAATAAGATAATGACTCTTTCGTTTCGAATACACTCAGATGAAAATCGATTTTTTGGCCTCGAAGTTCCCATTAATTGATTGAATGGGGTTTTTTGTTACAGCGTACTCTTAATTAAAATGGAGAATATTTTTTACAGAAACCAACGTTGTTTAAACTTGTTTGTATCTTCCTTTTCATGATAATGTAATGAGCAAGCTTACGGAGGATGTAAAATGAAAGATAACTTTTTTCCGTTCCTAAAAACACTACAAAAAAAGTGATAAATTGGTTTTAAAGTTCTCTTTGGGGGAGCTCTAATCTGGGAAATCATGTGGTATTAGAGTGGAAATAAGTAAGCGTTAGAGTTTCTGCGGTAGATATAAATTTAAATTGAGCTGGTGATTTATTAAGTAAAATACGTTATATAGTAAAAAGGCATCCGAAAAATCTTCGATTTAAAAATATTTTTGAATGCATGAGTAAGGAATAAATGTAGTCATGATCTCATTGTGCTGTTGTATTGCATAACTCCCAAGAGATAAGGACTATGATTCACCACATTTCGCAAATAGTAATTTATTTCAATATTTTTTAACGTAGCGAATCAGTAGACAAACACTTAATTAAATTTTGCTAATTTAATCTGTAGCTCATCAATCGGACTGATCAATCGGACTGATCGCTCATCAATCTATTTGGATTTTTGCACTTTTATTAGAAAGTTACTCACCGCTATTTCTCAATTCGCAACTTTAAAATCATTCAAAACTTTTAAATTAAAATTAAATTGCGGTTGGTAATCTGTAGACAGAGAAATAGACTTGCCCAAGTGATTGGGAAATCGTTCAGTTCACTGTAGGGCACTTGGTCGAATAATTTTTAGCACATAAATTATTGTTAACACAGAGTGATTAATTTTATTTAGTAGATATTATTAGCAGTAAGATTATTGGGAGAAAATGAAGTTAATACCCTATGATAAGCTGGTTAAACCCTATAAAACAGTACGTAGTTATGATCTATTGGACATGAAATGGGTTAAAATGTTATGACCTTCAATGTTATTTAAAAAATGCCAAATTCATCGATTATAAAACACTTTCCAAGAGAGCTGTGTATTAGTGTGTGTGTATTATGGCAAACCTACAAGAAGGATATGTGTCTACGAGGGGGTAGAGGGCGATGCTTTGTGCAAATTTATAAGGGGCTCTAACTCGTATTCACGATATATCAGGAGAAAACCACCCAAATCTCCAAACACCCGTTAGATCGACAACCGCGCGTAAGCCCGTAACTGTTACGTTCATCTTAGACCATCTACCGTATTCAGTCTCTTATCCATTCGGCCAAGGTGGGACCAACAACAATTTATCTGTGCCAGCACCTCCACGTACTGGAGGGTCCCCAGGCAGCCTCAAACGGACTTTAAGGAAATTCCTTAATTTCCAAGGCGGCTGCCTATTTATCTGTGTCACACTTCACGATACAGTGTTGTTACTTTTAGCAAACTTTTTAAGTTAAAGCTATAAGACGGCTATGTGTCTAAGAAAGGAGTTTTTGGCGGAGATATACTTTAAGGCATTCCAACGTGAATTCACGTCACATCTGGAGAAAACCGTCACGACTCAACACCGCTGGACATTTGTGGGTTAATCAAAATGACATTTGTGTGTTAATCCCAACAGTTATGGGTTAGTCCAGTACCGAGGATTCTCACACTTCCGTGAGATTTGGAGATAAAAATAATAATTTAAAAATACCGAATTTAACGTTGTTGTCTTTTAACTGAACAGTAAACTGTTTAACGTGAAGTTCCATCAAATATAAATAAAAATTTCAGGTTTAATAGAATTGGTAATCGAATTTTGTGTCAATAATCTTTAAAAGTAGAAAGTCTGGGATGGTTATAAATTATGAACCAGAATGTAAAAAACGTAAAAATATGTGAAAACACCCGTTTAATTATTATTGAAAATGGACACCAGCAAACTGTGATTATGACCTCATTGGACCCCGGAACTTCAGACATTACGAAGCACTCCTCTCTCCAGGAAATTCATAGGTATATTGACAAACATTTTCTAAGATCATATTCAACTTATAAATTTTACTTTCTTGCAATCATTAAGCCTGAAATTCAAAAGTGAAAAAAGTGCATTGTTTTTCCATTACCTTTACCCCCCCCCCCCAAATTTCATACAGGTAATTTATGTGTATAAGATCACGGTTTTAGACCTAAATTTTCAGTAATTAACTTTCAATAGCATACCATTTATTTAAAACTAAATGGTTTGAGTAACAATTAAATATAAATTATGGAAAGTAAGAACAAAGTAGCAGTATTTTAGTAAACAGTGATAAATTTTCATGATTTCTAAATTAATTTAAAGTTTCACCTATTTATTTACGGATACTTTTTTTGAATAATCAATTAGCCGGTCGTTGAACTCTGGACTGGGGCAAATGCCGTATTTCCCCATGTGATAACAAGGCCATGAACACGTGTAAAAGATATTAAGTATTTGTACTACAGAAATCAAGAAGTCTTCTTGAAGAAAAATTGCCCAGAAAAAGCACATAAATATATCATTTATAGTGATAATGGTGTAAAAAAGGAACTCATAAATTATTTAATGCGTTTCATTTATTTTATGTTGACTAGTAAAATTAAAACATTTCGGATAATTTATCGCTAATTACAACAACCAGAAATTTAAAAAGATAATATGTTACATGTAGAAATAATCGCGTAAATTGATTAACGTATGACTTCAACAGTGCTTTTTATTATTAAAAACCTGATCTGGGTGTTGGGTAAGATTGTAACAAAGCATACCTCTTCGAGCTAGAAATGGGCGGTTCAACTCATTTTACTGATTCGAATCTCAACTCACTCACTACTTCGATGATTCGAAAATCTTGAATCCGTAAAAAACCTAAAGAAATTTTCCCTCTCTCTGCGCAAAAAGCCGTACTATTTGAAACCCCTTCACCCATTCATCGGGTTTCTTCTCCGCTGAGTTCTCGGGCAGCTAACATCTTTCGCTCCTTGCTCGGTCGAACTCAACTCCCTGTACGTACTCGCACTAGAGATGAGTTCGGGCTCATTTTTTGAAGCCCGAGCCCGAAGACTTTTAATCCGAGCCCAAGCAATATTATTAAAGTTGGAGACCGAGTCCGAAATTTCAGCTAAAGACAAAAAAAAATTAACTACTTCATTAATAGGATACAATAAATTTAGGAGCTTCACACACCTTCTAGTCCCCCGTGCCGCTAGTTTTTGAAATAAGTACGTCTATTTATACCATGAATCACTTTTTAAAATCTGTTTCAAGGTGTATGTTCAACAAAGGAGAAAATTTTCACGAGTCCGAGCCCGAACGCAATCGTGAATTACAGAGCCCGAGCCCGAGTCGGGCCCGGGCTCGGGATCGTTTTTTGGGCTCGGGCTCAGCCCGTCTCATCTCTACTACACATTGCTTGCTTCTTACATGTTGCTTGGAACATAAAAATTTAAACCTCGCACTATTTGTAATTATGTGAAACCCATGGGACGCCTTGCGTATTAGACAATTATGGAAAATTTTCATAATTTGGTGACTTGCGTATATCTATAGTTAATAATTAGCTCTAAGAAAACAGCAATTCATATGTTTTCCTTGATAAAACCTACGGAACAGGTAGGATAGCTTGCCACCCATGGCGACTTTTCATTATTGGGCGATTGACACATGCTGACAACCTATAATTACAGTTTATTTAAGGATAACGGAAAATCGTTATCCATATTTTCATTTACATAATCCTTTGCAGATTGGCGTACTTAGCACAACGAATTATACCATCTCGTCGCGCTGGCTAATATCCAAAGTGTACTATAACTGGCATAGTTAACGCTGCCAAATATTTCTACTGATAGCAAATAATCCAGCTGGATCGAACCGGCTTTAAAATAATCTGCCACCACTCCTTTGTTGCCCCAGGGTCTCCACTAGAGATGAGACGGGCTCGGGCTCTGTAATTCACAACTGCGTTCGGACTCGGGCCGGCTCGGGCTCGTAAAAATTTTCTTCTTTATTGAACAAACTCCTTGAAACAGATTTTTAAAAGTAATTAATGAGGAAAATAAAAGTACTTATTAAAAAATAGTGGCACAGGCGCCTAGAAGGTGCGTGAAGCTTTTTGGGTATTTCAGAACGGCGGCTTATATTACTTAGTCATGAGATCCGACATTTTTTAATGAACACGTATATAAAGAATTAGAAAGTGCATTGAGAGTTTGCAACTATATTTTTCTTTAATTTGCAGAAACGGCAAAATTTATATTGTATCAATGAAGTAATTGAACTTCTTTTTTTATCTTTAGCTGAAATTCCGGGCTCGGGCGGGCTCGGGCTCCGACTTAAATAATATTGCTCGGGCTTCAAAAAATGAGCCCGAACTCATCTCTAGTCTCCACACTTCTAAATCTGGCACTCTGTATCATAATCCATGACTGAACCGTTTGCTTTCCTTGTTCCATAAAACGCTCCTTTGGAACTGAAATCTACATTAAAATCGCCTACAAAAACTGTTGGACGAATGGTATTCATGGTTAATCGCGATTTCTTTATTCGAACAGTGAAGCGATTAGTGGTGATTTCGCAATTCGAATTGGATTCGCGATTAACCGTTTTCACAATCCGAACTGTATTCGCGGTTAATTGCGATTACAGTTTTCGCTATTAATCGCTTCACTATTCGAACTGTATTCACGATTAATCGCGATTAATCGTGAGGGGGCTGCACCCCCTATTTAATATTTAGCTTGCAATTGAAACTTAGTTAATAAATTGATACACAGCTCCCCCCCCCCCCGCGCAGACCCCGATATAAAATCCTGCATCTGCTACTCCATGAGTCCGGGTTTTTAAATGAGAGCTCCTACCGTTAACCGAACAAGTAGTGAATACTATCGAGGGAACCGAGTAAAACGAGTAGTGAATACTATCGAGTGAACCGAGTAAAACGAGTAGTGAATATCACCGAGGGAACCGAGTGAAACGAGTAGTGAATATTACTCTAATATGAAACGAGTCCTCGCGATTAATCGTAAATACTACTCGAATAGTGAAACGAGTATATCGAGTAAACGAGTAATTCGCGAGTACTCGTTTCACCGATGCTATTCGAATGCTATGTGCTGGGCGTTCGAATAAATTTTTCGAAATCGATTGATTCGAATGGATTTAATAATCGATTACTCGATTAATTTCATTCATTCATGCCCATCACTAGTCCAGGGTGACTGACTGACTGAAAATAAGTTTTATAGGAGTGCCTATTTAAGGTGCGATTTATCTCCAGTAAAGTCAAGAGAAGTTGTTGATCAACTCTTATTGTGAGGTTTAGGCGAAGAGAAGTGTATAAAACTACACATTAGGAAACTAGGGTAGGGAACCCTGTGTTAATTCAGTTCGAGTCAGGAAAGCAAAGGTGGGTAGCAAAGTAAACGTTTCCTTAAGAAAGGGCAACCTAGAGCCTCTAAATTCAGTTTCCGTTTCGAAAAGTAAAACAATTTAAAAATTCTGGTGAAAGCTAGAATAGTAGAACATATTATTTTAACATGAAAATTTAAACAACTTCCTGATAGATAATAATTTATTATAACCTATTCGTATATCATATCATGTTATTAGTGGTGATTAAAAGTTGCCATTTATCTTAATTACATTTTCTCTCTTAAATCCGTAAAATGCATCATGCATGAGTAAACTCACCACAAATTTTAAATAGTTTTACATTTTCAAAAAAAAACTTTATTACTACTGGCATCGATATGCTGATACTATGCTAAAAATAGGAGGTGTCTGTTTTGAGATTTTCTCAATACAGGATCTCTGAAATGGAACAAGAGAAATTTCAGTAATAAGGTAGTACACCAAATTCTGGGCTTCCGATTAGGTAATAATAGCAAGTGCTGCCAGATTGAAAAGTTACAACTTGCCAACCTTTACGAAATGTAAGACACTTTTTGGGAAAAGTAACATTTTTTGTTTGAATGTTACAAATATTTTTTGCGTACTGCGTGACTTTTTGCTACAAAAGAAAAATAAATAAATAACGTGCATATATATATATATAGCTAGACTTGTTCGATTCCATAGAGACTGGCAAATCTGATCTTCAGTAATAAAAAAAAAGGTTCTATTGGGTCGGAAATTCGGAAAAAAAAAAAGATAAAGGTTGGGTCTTGATTAAACTTTATGATAATTGATAATGTAAATGACAATTGCAGATTACTTTAAAAAATTAAACCTTTATTTTGCGCAGTTATTAAACTCAGTAATTTATTTATCACGCACATACTTATACAGAGACGAAGAAAGAGGAAAAATTCCATTGATAACATTGTACATATTCCATTGATAAAAAGATGACTAATCTTACAAACAAAAGATAAAGTAATAGGTACTAGACATGAGTTCGGGCTCATTTTTTGAAGCCCGAGCCCGAACAATATTATTAAATTTGGAGCCCGAGCCCGCCCGAGCTCGAAATTTCAGCTAAAGACAAATAAATTTAACTACTTCATTAATAGGATACAATAAATTTTGGAGCTTCACACACCTTCTAGTTCCCCGTGCCGCTATTTTTTAAAATAAGTACGTCTATTTATCCCATGAATCACTTTTTAAAATCTGTTTCAAGAAGTATGTTCAACAAAGGAGAAATTTTTCACGAGCCCGAGCCCGATCGCAATCGTGAATTACAGAGCCCGAGCCCGAGTCAGGCCCGGGCTCGGGCTGAGCCCGTTTCATCTCTAACTCGCACCCTGTGTATAAACAAGTAGTAATTTGTCGGCGGAAGGGAGGGGGGCGTATAAGCCAGAGACGAAACAAAATACTACTTCGATACAAATCATTTGCTTAAAAATAAGTTCTACTGTCATTTTGAAATAATGATAAATACATATTTTGTATATCTTTTAGTTGAATGTAGTTCTTTAATTAGGAAATTTCATATAATAAAGGAAATCAATCTTGCATACTCTAATCAGTTATGTTATAACACCTTGGTTATAACCTAACATAAATTTTGCCATGTAATTCTACGAAGAAGAATTTTCTTAATAATAAATTAAGAAGAATTTTCTTAATTTTTTTCTTAAAATTTCCTAATAATTTATTTGTTTTATAAGAGTATAACAAAAGCTTAAAATGAAAGATTTGGATTTTCTTTTTTTTTTTGTTTTTTGCTTATTACAATATATTATTATAATATGTAGTTCGAAAGAGTAGTTTTATAGTATAGTATAAATAGTGTGAAAGAATATTCTTAATAAAGTGCCGTTACCAGGTTGCTGGAATATATAGTGGCAAATAAAGAAATGTTTCGGGGAGGGGGGCGACAAAGGCACCCAATATGGTTGTATTAAGGATTGCCGGGAAAGTCGACCATAACAAGTAATGAAAGGACTGATTTCCGTCAGGACATTCTGCTCAAGAGCTCCCAAAATTATGCTTTATCCTTAAAATTACAAATTTCCACGTTGTGATTTTAATTTAAACTACAAAAATACCGTGAATCATGTTACTTGAAAAGCACAGAACGAAATTAAGGAATAAAAATTAAGTAATATAATTGAAATATTACTATCCCGTATAATATTATCACAAAATTATTCTATTTTACTTTCCATCTTGATTAAATATTTTTATGCTCCTATAACTAACCTCTATGTATGGTGTGATATGAAAGTTGCTTCCAGGATATAATTTTCGTGATACGGGCACTTCCTGAAACTTTTGCCCTGGCTCCCATTTCTTTAAATCAGCCCCTGGCGATAAATATAAATAGCATTTTATCAGGAAAAAAAAAAAAAAGATTTTTTTCCGTGAGTATGTTTATTAATTTTTTTCGCACCCATGTTTAACCTACTCGCTCTCATCGATAAAAAGGCGTTGAGAAGTAGACTCACCGAATTTGACTGGCGTTTCAGTATGCTGTAAAAATGTTCATCATATTGACAGCTGAATGTAGGGCCCCCTCAGTGCCGCTCTCAGCTATTTTTTTGTAAGTGGTGTAAAATGCAAAAATGCGCCCCCTCCCTTACACACACATGCAGCTAGAAAAGTTTTCAAAGGGGTTAAAACGAAAATTTTAACAACATATGGACACTCAGATATACTTATAATATGTATAAAGTAAGGTATTTCGGCACCCCATAGATAAGTGGAAGAAATGGCGCCCGGTGCGGTCGCCTCGTTCGATCCACCCTAGGACCGGTTCTGGGCTCCCTCCACTCTTTGGCTCTCTATGTGGATGCTCATGCATATAAATCCGCAAATAGCGGTTACATCAAGTGGGTAAAACCTTAATTAGTCTCCCCACCACCTCCAAAGAGATAGCAAGAAGTTTGGAGAACACTTAGACACAAAACCGGGAGAAAAAAATATATTCATTTTCTCCAGTTTTTATTTTAATATAAAATCGTCCCTTTCCTTCCTATGGAAACTGATTTTGACACTCTTTTTAGTGCGGCGCCTTGGGCATGGGTCCAGTTTGCCCTTTCTAGTTGCGGCCCTGTCCATGCACCATTACACACATTTTTTTTTTAAATCAAGCGTCTGTGTCTAGTTAACAATATTTTATTTTAATGCAATTTAATGCCAATAGATTTAATATACTACATATGTGTATCTATATTTACGGTGAAGTAAGAGTAAGTGTAAAATGTAAATGTGAATAAAAATATTTCAACTAAAGTGGAAAACACAATAAAAATAACGAACATGAAGCTTATTTTATTTCTGTGTATTTCCCTTCACAAGAAAACACACAGCCTGGTACTCGCGGCATCGGAAAAAACAAGAAACACCTCTGACACAACGATAGCAACAAAACAAAAAGTAGTATTTGCGAGCAAAAACGCTAAATTCCACCCCAGACAGCACATAAGCTTAAATGAAGCTTGACATTTCTTTGAATTTGACGTATTAAAACAAGCTTGACAGTTCAATTCATTTTAAGCTTGCAGAAGTCATTTGAACTGTCAAACTGGAATACAGCTTGATTTTCCCTTTCGAAAGCGTGCGGTGATGGCGCCAGCTGTCGGCACAGCCAGCTGTCGTCAAAAAAAGGGTCTCTAGATCTGTGGCACGCGATGAACGTTTCGATCGTCCGCCAACTTGCTGGTAGGTAAGTCGAGCGATGGCAACGGCTGCCCTTTTTTGAGCATTGGGAAAGGGTTGTGCCTCAAAGGGTTAAAGGAATTACTGTTCACAAAAATAGGCTAATTATACAGGGTGATTAAAAGAACGTTTACAAAATGACATGGTAAATCAGGCATATGACAAGGATTAAAAATCAACAGGGACATAGTGTCGCAAGTGCTATCCAGAGACACTAGAGGGCGTATAAAATAATTCTTAATACAGAAAGACAAGAAATAAAACCATTCCCGATTATTTATTTATATTGGTCACATGCTACAAATGTACAACCACTACAGTAAATGGTCGAAGGTTTTTCTAGATGCATGGGGACACGCCTGATAACGATGCTGCATTGAACGGCCCACTTTCTCGAAGATCACCGTGCATGTATGCAGTGGTGAAGCTAAATTCTTGGTTACGAAATTCCTTGGCTACGAAATCTGTAGATTTCTGTTAGCAGGGGTGTATATGAAATACAGTAAAACTTCGCTATAACGAAATTCAATATAACGATAAATTCCTGTATAACGATAAACTTTTACAGTCTAGCAGAATTTCCATTCAATATAATCTCTCCTCGATACAGCGGTATCTCGTTCTAGAACTTTAACTTCATTTAGTTCCTTAACCCTTTGAGGCGCAACCCTTTTCCAATGCTAAAAAAAAGGGCAGCTGTTGCCATCTCTCGACTTAACTACCAGCAAGGCTCTGCGGCACAGCCAGCTGCGTCAAAAAAGGGTCTCTAGATCTGTTCCACGCGATGAACGTTTCGATCGTCCGCCATCTTGCTGGTAGTTAAGTTGAGCGATGGCAACGGCTGCCCTTGGCAATCTATCCAGCTGTTCTCGCATTCTTCCATTTTTCAGCAGATGTCAGTGCTGTTAAAAATAATCGTGACAATTTTTTACGGGAAATGACGTCCTAAAAAGTAAAGGATTCTCGTGGAGCTATGTCACCCGCAACTATTTTTATAGAAATCAAATCTATTCTTTGTGACTGGCAACCGTCAGTCACAAGCAAAAGTCAGTCACAACCGTCAGTCACTGGCAAACGTCAACTCTGACGTTTTGTCAGAGTTTGGTGTTCCCAGACCGGGAACACTGCGCGTTAAAGGGTTAACAAAGATTGTTCCTTAATCAACAAATTTTAAGATTTTATCCAGGACTATACTTCGTTTCGTCTTCCGTACATGGCTGATTAAACAGGACACACGGCAGAGTTAAATTATAAGTACGACGTACCATCTTTGCGTATAATTTCCTTAATGTGCCATCCATTTTATTAATTTAAATTCTTATTCTACCAATTTATATAAATTATGATGCAAGTTAATTATAGGAACACTTATTATAAAAAACATTTAGTTTTTCATTTTGAATTTAATAAACTCCGCTTAAGAAGTCATTCCTCTTAGTAAGTCCTTTTTAGTGGTCTCGAAAGGGATGTATTAACATGGTTTGACTGTAAAAATGTAATATTTGGATATACATTGAACGCACAAATATCAACACTTTATGTATAAGAAAATACTTATACGACCATTTAGATAAATTCATTTTGCATTACTTTGCAATAACACTGATATTTTTTAATGGTAAACACCACTTATAAATGAAGCACAGTCTTAAACTTTTAATGCGAGTTTTTCCGCATTTGTGCACGCTTACGTTAAGGTGCCTGCCTACCTTTAAAATGCAATTTTCGATCAAAAATCCTATTTTTAGTTTATTTATTAAAGCTTAATTTATTAGCTTTCTAAATCCGTTTGAATTTTCTTTCTATCATGTTTAGAACTTGAGTTATACGAATTTTAATAGAAGTCACTTGGAAGCTTTCGAAACCGGAAGTAGGATTCTGCCGCCGGAAGTGAATCGTAAATGTTTGTTTACATTACTATTTTACCTAATATGAGTATTAAACTTTGTTACTAGTTATAAAATGAGCATGAAAAATAAAATTGAAAACTTCAAATTATTTAGAATGTGTTAAATATTTGTGGCAACAGCAGTTTTTACTTAGAAATCTGGCATTAAAGTTAGGCTACTACGTTTGTTTACATTTTCGTCGCGTGTTTGCCGTGCTTTTGTTACGAGTGTTTATAAGCTTTTTAATATTAATTTAATTTAGCTTTTTAAATCTTTTTTGACTTAAAATGGGAAAAAGTATTGGCAGGAAGAAAAAACGCCAGTTTCATGGCAATAGATACAGCAAATCTAACGAAAATGACACTCTCGAAAATCATGCTGTACGTACTATAGCATGTGCAAAACTGGACACTACGACTAATACGAGTGTTGAATTAGCAGATCAATCAATAAGTGGAAGTAGAATTATTGATTTAGTGATATTGTGCAGTGTTTTTTCTGACATTTGTTGTCCTCAATGTCTGAATTTAGGATTAACTTTAAATGAAGACTCAAGGTTTGGATTATGTTCTCATTTTGTTTTGAAGTGTAACAACTGCAACTTTTTGAAAGGTTTCGCTTCATCCAACAAGGTAAATAATGAGTCAGAAGTAAACAAGAGATTTGTTTATGGAATGAGGCAAATTGGCAGAGGTTTCTCTGCGGCTTATAAATTTTGTAGCACTATGAATTTACCAAGACTTGCAAAAGCTACTTATGAAAAGTATGAAAAGAAACTTTTGAAAGTTGTAGCAGATATAGCTGAAAGTTCTATGCTAAAAGCAGCTGAAGAAGTTCGCTCAATAACAAACAGCGATGAATGTGGAGTTTCGGTGGATGGAACTTGGCAGCGAAGAGGTCACACATCATTTAATGGCTGCGTTGCAGCTATTTCAGTGGACACTGGAAAGGTTTTAGACCTGGAAGTTATGTCTTCGTACTGTAGAATATGTAAAAAGTTACATAACTTCTCAAAGAATGCTGAGTTGGACTCATTAAAAGCTGATCATGTGTGTCAATGCAATTTTGAAGGTGCTGCGGGAAAAATGGAGACTGTTGGTGCATCACGCATTTTTCAGCGGTCTGTGGATCAACGGAAGTTGAAGTACGTAAAGTATTATGGTGACGGGGATTCCAAAGGTTTTCAGTGTGTACAGGACACTTACGGAGAAAAAAGTGTGACCAAATTAGAGTGTATTGGACACATACAGAAACGTGTAGGTTCACGTTTACGGAAACTAAAATCAAAAACCAAAGGTATCTCGGGAAAGGGTAAGTTGACTGACGCATTTATAGACAGGCTCCAGAATTATTATGGAATTGCCATTCGTGCTAATGTTGGGGATTTGAAAAGCATGCAACAAAATGTTATTGCAGTATTATTCCACTGTGCATCGAATGCAAAGAAGCCAATGCATGGACAATGCCCAACTGGAACACAGAGCTGGTGCTTTTATCAACGAGCTCTGGCAAAAGGGGAAATCAATATTAAAGAAAAGTACCCTGGTTTACCCAACGACATCCTAAATACTGTAAAGCCGTCTTATTTAGAACTGTGTTCTAGGGAAATTTTGGAAAAATGCCTACATGGAAAAACACAAAACGCCAATGAGTGTTTTAATGGCGTTATATGGCAGAGAGTGCCAAAGGAAGTGTTTGTATCGTTAAAAACTGTGAAACTGGGGGCGTATGATGCAGTAATACAGTTCAATGAAGGCTATCAAGGCTGTCTAAAAGTTTTAACAGATCTAAATATCACAAATCCTGGGTATTTTACCGTGTCAGGATATCGACAGCTCGATGGCTTTCGAATGACCAATTCAAACCGTCATTCAACCCCAAGTGCACATAAACGTAGAAAAATTTTAAAAGCAATTAGAAAAAAAAGATCATTGTTCATAATAATAGAGATGGCGAGCTGTACAAATCAGGAGCATTCTAAAAATAAATTTTTTATTTTTGAGGTAAGATTTAGTATTTGTTTCTTTTTTATGCTTTTTCTCAAAATGAGATTTTTACGATTTTGCTTTATCGCAAAACACCATAACTCAAAAAATTATTAATGCAATGTTTTGAAACTTTCACAAAATACTCTTGAGGAGTCATTTTAGGGACTGAACTACTATGATGAATCTAGTTAAATTATTTTTTGTTTTTTTTTGTTGATAGAAGTTATGAATTGTCATGTATATTCGTGATTTTTCCCTGCATAAAATGTTAACTTCTCTAAAATATTAAATAACATGGTTAGAGTTTCGAGTTTAGTTCATTCCCTTAAGGACCTTTCAATAATCAAAATAAAATTTACAGAATAAAAATATCTTTATTTAAATTTGACTTACAATGTTTTCATAAAGTGCTTTTTTTTCGCAAATTTTATGTATATTTTGAGCCTAAATATCAAAATATTTTAAAATTTGCATATTTTTTCATGTTATTCGCAGTAATACAGTTCAATGAAGGCTATCAAGGCTGTCTAAAAGTTTTAACAGATCTAAATATCACAAATCCTGGGTATTTTACCATGTCAGGATATCGACAGCTCGATGGCTTTCGAATGACCAATTCAAACCGTCATTCAACCCCAAGTGCACATAAACGTAGAAAAATTTTAAAAGCAATTAGAAAAACAAAGATCATTGTTCATAATAATAGAGATGGCGAGCTGTACAAATCAGGAGCATTCTAAAAATAAATTTTTTATTTTTGAGGTAAGATTTAGTATTTGTTTCTTTTTTATGCTTTTTCTCAAAATGAGATTTTTACGATTTTGCTTTATCGCAAAACACCATAACTCAAAAAATTATTAATGCAATGTTTTGAAACTTTCACAAAATACTCTTGAGGAGTCATTTTAGGGACTGAACTACTATGATGAATCTAGTTAAATTATTTTTTGTTTTTTTTGTTGATAGAAGTTATGAATTGTCATGTATATTCGTGATTTTTCCCCGCATAAAATGTTAACTTCTCTAAAATATTAAATAACATAGTTAGAGTTTCGAGTTTAGTTCAATCCCTTAAGAACCTTTCAATAATCAAAATAAAATTTACAGAATAAAAATATCTTTATTTAAATTTGACTTACAATGTTTTGGTAAAGTGCTTTTTTTCGCAAATTTTATGCATATTTTGAGCCTAAATATCAAAATATTTTAAAATTTGCATATTTTTTCATGTTATTCGCAGTTTTTAACTGTATTCTATTATATAATGCACATAAATTAGCAATTTTTTAATTATTAAGAAAAATCCCCCCACACAGTAGGCAGGCGCCTTAAATGAAGTGTTTTCTTGAATAAATAAATAAATAAAGGCTTTCATCATGCGAGAAAAAAATTTCGGCATTAATATTTGTAATATAAACCCAAACCGAATAAATAACATTTTCTTTTACAAATGAAAACAGCCATAATTTTTGAAAAGGGAAAAATTGACGAGCAAGTAATTACAAAGTTTTATTACTTTTTAATGCAAATAATGCAACAAAAACATCCATTAATTTTATTTTTGCTTATTCTCGAAGACCTTCTCCTTTTTAATAAGATAATGAACTCTTTGGTTCAGAATACACTGAGGAGAAAATCAATGGTTTTGGACTCCTGATTCCAGATTTTCATTAATTGATTGAATTGGCTTTAGATAGGGGCTGAATGCATTTAATTAAAAAGAGAATTTTTACTTGAAAGGTTTGCCTTATTAAATTGGTTTGAATATTTCTTTTCAGGATAATGTAATGAACAAGCTTACGAAGAATGTAAAACTAATGAATAATTTTTTTCTTTACTACCAGAAACATAACAGAGGAGAGATTTATGTTAATTTTAAACTGCCAAACGTGAGTATGTAGCTTAAGAAAGAATCTATAAACTTAATCAAAGTATTATAAAGTTATACTTTAAGCGCGTATACAGATATAGCTTCAATTTTTGTCCTGAATTTACCCTCTCCCCTGAAAATTTAAATCCTCCACCCAAATGTCAAAAAATTTATTTTGCATGAAAAATTTACTATTTTAAAAGAAAAGTGTGTACTTTGTGACTCCTAGTAATTTTTTTTGTTGGTTTTTTTTTTGTATAGCTGAAATAACATGGCTTAGTTTTTATATCTTTTTACTGATCAAATAAAGTAATCTAGCAACCTTATTCAAGTCTTCCTCAAATTTCATGCGTTCTTTTTGACGTATAACCGACTGCTGACGAATTTTCATTCGTAGTTGAACTTTTGGTAAAAGTGATAGGGACAATAATGCATATATTGATAACTCAGGATCGGTGGTGGAGAGTGATCCTGTCTGAGAAAATTCCAAATCCACGAGTTATTGGCACTATTAATTTCATATAACAAAATAGTTTGCCCATCATTAATATTTTTAAATTTAGTTATTACACTGACCTCCTCCGCAAAGTTAGTTATTACACTGACCTCCTCCTGAAAACCGCAATTTCCCCCCCTAAAACAACCCTGAAGCGTAAAAAATCCTTATCAATCTGTGGCAATAACCCTCCTTTAGTAGTGCTGTAAGAGTTTGTTTAGCTGAGGTGGTTGACACTTACACTATCGAACTAATTAGAAATTCTTCATCCAAAATGAAGAAAGAAAAAAAAAGGGATTTTAGATTACATAGCAATGGGTTTACATAGCTGCCAACAATTCCGGAATACATTTAACCACTTTTTGTAAACACTACTTACAAATATTTTTTTCAAAGTATCAAGCACAATCTCTAACCAGCATTGTAGTGTTTCAACATAAAAATTTTTGTAATAGAATTACCGTTTGTAAAAAATGGTTGATTATAGTTTGGAATTATTGGCATCCAGTGTTGCCAATTTAGCCACTTTGTGGCTAGATCTGGCCATTTTTGTGGCTGAATCTTGGTCAACGGGCAATACCGAAGTATTTTGAAAATCGGAAATGAAAGGCCAAATGACTCAAAAAATACTTACAGCAAGCATATTTCAGCAGCACACACACTTATAAATAAACTCTTAGAATAGTTTTTTTTTTTTCTCAGATTGAAAACATTTTTAGCCATTTCTGTTTACTTTGTAGCCACCAGAGTTCTCAACACTGTTCGCAACTATGTAATTAAAACCAATTAAAACTTCCTCTCTAAATAAATTCCTATCATACTCTACCCTACCAATTAAAAAGAAGCTTAGCCCTACCAATTAAAAAGAAGCCATATTGTTTTTGAAGGAATATGCTCAAAATTTTGGTAATTTAAAACAATGGAGCATTCACGGTTACAGAATACTGTCAATTTTTTAAAACAGTAGCACTCACTTTTTACCCCGAAAACTGTGATCAGTCCATTAAAAATCATGAACTACGTTGGAACAATACAGGTATGGTGAAAACAATAAGAAAAAAAAAACTCTTGGGAAAACATTGCAAAAGCATAGCTGTCAACGTTTACGGAATAATACAAACCACATTTTCTAAACAGTAATTTTCTACTTTCAGAAATTAAAATAAAAATTCAAATATGCCTCTGTTATCCAATAATAGCTGACAGTTACAGACAATTAAGACAGTTCTTGTAGGAGAATCCTGTCACAAGGTCTTTATGTCCAGTAGAGATGGGCGTTTCGACTCATTTTACTGATTCGAATCTCGACTCACTCACTACATCGATGATTCGAATCAGTGATTCGAATCTTGAATCAATAAAACAACTAAAGAAATTTTCCCTCTCTCTGCGCCGAAAGCCGTACTATTTAAACACCCTTCACCCATTCATCGGGTTTCTTCTCCGCTGAGTTCTCGGGCAGTTAGCATCTCTCTCTCCTTGCTCCAGTACAACTAGTGTTTAAACTGCCCGAAATGAAAATACAGAGGAGCTTCGTATGACCCCCTGGGACTGTAAGATTACAAGGTTAAGTTTGGTGTCAAAGTATTTGAAATTTTATGCATCGATGGGGGTGTACGTCTAGGGGGGGGGTCGAGAATCAATAGAAACACGCTCCGATGGATAGTTTCCGAGATATACGTTAATTAATTATGGTAATTAGACTAATTAACCATGATTGAGGCTTAAAAGGACTGTATAGAAATTGGCTCTGGGATGGTTTCCAGACTCTGGAGATGCCGCCGGAGGAGGCTAGTGTTTAAAATGCCCAAATTGAAAATATAGGGGAGCTTCGTATGACCCCCTGGGCCTGTAAGATTAAAAGGTTAAGTTTGGTGTCAAAGCATTCGAAATTTTAAGTATCGGTGGGGTGTTGAGTCTAGGGGGGGGTCGAGAGTCAATAAAAACGCGCTCCAGTGGATAGGTTCCGAGATATACGTTAATTAATTATGGTAATTAGACTAATAAACCATGGAGCTGTTTTTTCTGAGATGAGAGAAGAAGAAGCATTCCGAGAGAAAGCAGTAGCAAAAGCATCAAGGGCTGGTATTGATCTCAGGATTTTCTTATCGCCGGCCTCAGAGGCGTAGCCAAGGGGGGTGTTAGGGGGGTCATAACCCCCCATGAGGAATTTTTTGCCATACAAAATGTATATTCTTCACTACATTATCATACACACGTATACATATATATGAGTTGCAGTAGTCATAACCCCCCTCCCATGAAAAATTTCTGGCTACGCCCCTGGCCGGCCTGTATTTTTGCCCTTTATCGAATTCGAGATTTCACTGAAATGAAAATGGGAATATCGGATATTTGATGTTGAAATAAAACCGATATGTCGATTTTTGTCCCAGTCCTACTGAGGGGCTGCTGCCCCCCCCCCAAAAAAAATGGGACCCTTTACTTAGCTTACAATTGAACTTTATCTTTAAATTTGATACCCAGCCCACCCCGAAATAAAATCCTAGCTACGCCACTGTCAATAACACTAACTACGCCACTGCTTTAGACCCTATTTTGTATTTCTCTGAATTACGAAAGAAAATAAAATCATTCCCCTTAAACGAAAAACAAGGTAAAAAAAAAAAAAAAAAAAACGAAATCTGCTGCAATAAAGCGAAATGTTATTTTGCTTACTACAAAGTCCTTTTGTGAGAGCGCTTAATACCGCCCCTGTATCCTTCCTTAAAAGTGACAAGCACAATCCTAACTTTATTTCATTCTATTTCCCTTCACATGAAAATCCGCCACCATGTAAACTTAACGTTCCGTTTTTTTTTTGTTTTTTTTTTTTTTGAGGGTGGGGGCAGGGGGACATATATTGAAGTTAAAAGTAGAAAAGGGATGTTTCATTAAATTTTAAACAAATATTAAATCAGCCAGACAAGTTGGAAGGAGGGATTTTCTTAATTTTTTTTTCGGGGGGGAGATTGACCCCTCTTGCCCAGTAGCGGATCAGGAAATTTTTTTGGGGAGGGGCTAAATTTTTAAAAAAGCTTATTTCACCCAATTAAAATGTACTTTAAATCAAAATTTTAGTCTAAACCAATGTATTAGGGTTTTGGGAGGGGCTAAGTAATAAAATATGATCATTTTAGCTATTTAAAGTGTATAATAAAGCAGAATGTTGCCCTTGAGCAATCTCTTTTGAGGGGGGCTGAAGCACCCTAGCCCCTCCCCTGGATCCGCTACTGCTCTTGCTCTTAGGAAGTAACGCCTATGCCCCCCGCCAAAAGCAAACGATGTTCGACCCACTCCACACCCACAGACAGATAAAACTTTAAATCCGACCACCTACCAAGAAATGAAACATCAAAGATTCGAAAAAAAACTTCAATTAAATGTAACATCCTTTCAACTCTTTTCGACTCCTTTCGAAAAAACCCCTCCAATTAAATGAAACATCCTTTCAACTCTTTTCGGCTCCTTCCGACTCTGAGTCGATAGAAGTTTCGAAAAACTAACGAATCTCAACGATAGTATACAATCACCGAAACAGAGCGAAACACTGAATTAGTAAAGATTCGTTGCTGCACCAACTCAGTGACCAACTCACCCACACCCACTCATTTACTGTTTCGAATCATCTATCGACTCAGAGTCGTAAAGAGTCGAAAAGAGTAAGGGAAAATCTCTGGCAAAGGGAAAATAAGTTTTTCTTCCCTTCGCCATTGGAATGTATTTATCCTTGAGGGCTTGAGATTCGAATCAGTAGAGAGTGAGTGTAAAGACTGAGCCACTCAGTACCAAGATTCGAATCTCTGATTCGACTCATTGAATCATTGGCTATCTCTAATGTCCAGTACGTGGAGATTTTAATATTTTTCTGGCATCAGACGTTGATTGCTGGTGTAATAAAATGTTCAAAATCTTTGCTGTTTACAAAAATTGGTTAGTCATATTTCAGTACATGCTGACGGAGCTATGAGTTGGGAATAATGACAACAAAGAGTGAAAGCGCATTCATGCTCTTTGTATACTCAGAGAGAAACAGTACTGATTTCCTAAGTGAAAGACACTGGGTTCGGAGGGCTGCCAAAAACACGGAACAAGCCGACACTTGGTATGTTTGCTTCTCCATGCCGAACCCATCTAGCCTATTTTCTCGCATCAAAACTAATCGGATAGACTTTGAATCACGTGACCCGTCACTTCGGCTAGCTAAACAGTAGTGTTGTCTGAGAGGATATGCGCCGCTTTCGACTTTCAATTCCAATAATTTTCTTTTTTACCTGTGTTATTATTGATCTTTTACAGGGCTATGCTTTTCTTAAAAATTAAAAATAAAAAAAGAAGTGGACGTCACCGTTAGAAGTTTTATTAAAGTATTTAACTGTAACCAATAGGCAATGAGAAGTTTCAGTAATCACATATTTGCCGCTCATAACTCTAATTAACATTTGAATTTTTCTTTCGGTTGCTCGAACGGATAGACCGAAAAAAAAAATCGTATGAAATTTCTTAATGACTATCCTGTACATTTTCGAAGAATTAAAAATCGAAAAATTTAGGAATTTTCAATGATTGTACAAATACATCGCTTTCTACATTTTTACCATAATCAACTGGATTATTAAAATAAGTTGCTCTATACTATTTTTTCACAAAATTACATGACAAATACCTACTTTATACACGATTGGGAAAATGACATTTGAGTGATTACAGTTGAGTCTCGATGAGTCTTCTTATAAATCCGACTTAGTGGAAACAGTTTAGCTCCCAAATAATGACCAACACAGGCTAAACAAATGAAAAATTTTTTTCACACACGAAAATTCAAATACTTGGTGCACACGGAAGCACCATCAAAAATCCCCCACCCACCCAAATGAAATATGTGTGTTCTTCTTACAAATGCCCTGACAAACATTTCTGTGCAGTGTTGACATGCTGCTTTGATAATGTTGCTGCACCGAAACGTGTCAACGTGTTAATATGAAAAATATTTGAATGTTACTTCCCGATATAATTAACCTGTACGAATCATCAGTAATGTAATAATATGAAAGAACATTTTTCGTGTAAATATGCACTTAAATTACAAAATTTCTTTATTTCTATTTATTTGTTTATTAAATTTTATGATTTCGATAGTTCGAGGCCAGCCCAAGAATCCCTTAAATGTCCTCCGATCAAGGCCAACACCTCCTAGATATAGAAAGCCTAACCACAGCTACGTCACCGAGCTTTGACGTAATCATTTGGCCTACATTTAACAGTTTGATTGTGATAAAATAAATAAATTAAAAATTTCTGGTAAATACTGCAAATATTAGAAAATATCTCATATTAAACATTAAAATTAAAATACCTTTCTCATACAAAATTATTCAGTATGATCTATTTCCTTATCACATTATCTAATTAGTTATGGTTAAAAACTGCCATTTGTCGTAAAATTATATTTTTTATCTCAAGTTATTAAAATATTGCCAATCATGGGTAAATTCACCAGAATTTTTATTTAAATTTATTTTATCACAATCAAACTTTTAAATGTAGGCGAAATGATGACATCAAAGCTCGGTGACGTAGCTGTGGTAAGGCACCCTTTTCTGTGTAGCTTCGACATAACCATAGGCACACGCACGGACTAGAGATGGGCGGTTCGACTCATTTTACTGATTCGAATCTCAACTCACTCACTACTTCGATGATTCGAATCATGAATCAATAAAACAACTGCAGAAATTTTCCCTCTCTCTGCGCCGAAAGCCGTACTATTTAAACACCCTTCACCCATTCATCGGGTTTCTTCTCTGCTGAGTTCTCGGGCAGCTAGCATCTCTTTCTCCTTGCTCGAGTAAAACTAGTGTTTAAACTGCCCGAAATGAAAATACAGGGGAGCTTCGTATGACCCCCTGGGCCAAGATTACAAGGTTAAGTTTGGTATCAAAGTATTCGAAATTTTATGTATCGATGGGGGTATTTGTCTGGGGGGGGGGGTCGAGAATCAATAAAAACGCGCTCCGATGGATAGTTTCCGAGATATACGTTAATTAATTATGGTAATTAGACTAATTAACCATGATTGAGGCTTAAAAGGACTGCAAACATGTAGAAATTGGCTCTGGGATGGTTTCCAGACTTTGGAGATGCCGCCGGAGGAGGCTAGTGTTTAAAATGCCCAAACTGAAAATATAGGGGAGCTTCGTAGGACCCCCTGGGCCTGTAAGATTAAAAGGTTAAGTTTGGTGTCAAAGCATTCGAAATTTTAAGTATCGGTGGGGTGTTGAGACTAGGGGGGGTCGAGAATCAATAAAAACGCGCTCCGGTGGATAGTTTCCGAGATATACGTTAATTAATTATGGTAATTAGACTAATAAACCATGGAGCTGTTTTTTCCGCGATCCGGCATCGTCATCAACGGAGAGAAAGCAGTAGCAAAAGCATCACAAGCTGGTATTGATCTCAGGATTTTCTTATCGCCGGCCTCAGAGGCGTAGCCAAGGGGGGGTTAGGGGGTCATAACCCCCCCCCATGAGGAATTTTTTGCCATACAAAATGTATATTCTTCACTACATTATCACACACACGTATACATATATATGAGTTGCAGTAGTCATAACCCCCCCCATGAAAAATTTCTGACTACGCCCTTGACCGGCCTGTATTTTTGACCTTTATCGAATTCGAGATTTCACTGATATGAAAATAGGAATATCGGATATTTGATGTTGAAGTAAAACCGATATGACGATATTTATCGATTTTTGGCCCAGTCCTACTGAGGGGCTGCTGCCCCCCCCCTCAAAAAAATGGGACCCTTTACTTAGCTTACAATTGAACTTTATCTTTAAATTTGATACCCAGCCCACCCCGAAATAAAATCCTGTTTACGCCACTGTCATTAACACTAACTACGCCACTGCTTTAGACCCTATTTTGTATTTCTCTGAATTACGAAAGAAAATAAAATCATTCCCCTTAAACGAAAAACAAGGTAAAAAATATCTTAAACCAGGCGCGTAGCCAGGAAAAATTTCGGGGGGGGATATGAACTTATATGTGTATAAATAGACGGAATTTCATCACTAATCCAAAAATTTCGGGGGGGGGATATATCCCGATATCCCCCCCCTGGCTACGCCCTGTCTTAACGAAATCTGCAGCAATAAAGCGAAATGTTATTTTGCTTACTACAAAGTCCTTTTGTGAGAGCGCTTAATACCGCCCCTGTATCCTTCATTAAAAGTGACAAGCACAATCCTAACTTTATTTCATTCTATTTCCCTTCACATGAAAACCCTCCACCATGTAAACTTAACGTTCTGTTTTTTTTTTGTTTTTTTTTTTTTTTTGAGGGTGGGGGCAGGGGGACATATATTGAAGTTAAAAGTAGAAAATGGATGAACCCCCCCCCCTAAAGTTGGGAAGATAGATGTCAAAGAGCTCTAAAATTGAAAAATGCCATTAATCGAACAAAATATCTTATTACAATAATTCGTCTTCTAATTATTTGTAAAAATTTTTTTTGTGAAAAAACTGGTTTTAAAATAAATTCTTACAGTTAACGAATGAAATACAGTCAAACTCGGTTTTATAAAATGTCGCTGAATAGATCAGATAAATTTTTATGACTCTATAACGAGTTAATGAGCGGTAGTAGTATTGTATAGAGTAGGTATTTGTCATGTAACGACTCTATAACGATTTGATAATGGGCTTGTGTTCCATAGGCAAATGATACTGAATAGTTTGACATTATAAGAGAGTTATAACTACAATCGAGGTCGCTATAACCGAGTTCATCAGTATTTGTAGCGTAGCCACCCCACCACCTCCTAAAGTAAAATCCTAGATGTGCCAATGGCCATAACACAACATACACAATGCTCTAAATCACACTATTTGGGGTGAAAATAAGCCAGCTCTTATAGAGAACAGCTCATTGCTAATTTGCTTTTGGCAAGGCAACAGAAAGAGTCTTAGGAAAACTAGGAACTCGAAATTATGTTTTAGTAATCAGAAGTTTTTTTGGTTTTTTCTACATTGTAATTTATATTTTTATGCGGTATTCTATTAACGGTGTAGTGATAATAATACCTTATAAGAAAAAAAGGTGTGAAAGTCTTTAAACCTCTACTTCTGGTCTAAATTTATTGATGTCGATGTGTCAGAACCAAAGTTAAAAGCGAAAGACATTAACTTCATGAGATGGCTCACAAACGAAACATGTACAAGTTGGCGCATTCATCATAACATAGCTGCCAACTTTTCCGAATTTATTTGAAGATTTTTATTATTAACTTTCACCCTGCAATTTCCATTTTAAGATGCTTTCGACAGTTCCTGGGCCCTAGCGCCCTCTACTGTGCTCAAAAAGCTGTATTAACAATCGGGGTATGATTGAATAACAACTCTGTTCCCATGAAAAAAATAAGAAAAAAGGGGGGTATACTAATGCTAACAATTCTAAATAACGATTGACTGCTTGAGCTCATAATACACAGTATATACACTTGAAGGGAATACTCCTGAGATTTACACTTAAAAAAAATTACACAGTTCTAATAATGGAATATGATGCACAGTAAAGAGACACAATATAAATCAAATTAATGGGTCAGAATTACGGAAGTAATTACTGGCACTATTCAGACCCAAGTTCTGAAATATAGCCAAATTTATAATTTAAAATAGAAGTTTTCGAGAATTGTGGTGGCGAATCTTCCAATAAAATCGGAGGAGTTAGGTCCTGTTCCAGTAATAGTAGCTTGTGCAAGCAAAATCTCACGTCACACAGACAAAGGAGAATACATTCATGAACAGATATAATGTTTAAATAAACCTAAACCTCTGATCACTGCTACTCTATAATAGAATAAGCATTTTAATAAAGAAGCAATGAATCATGAACGCCAGATTGAAAAAATTATGGAAAATATTTATTTATCTTTTTATAAAATAATTTCTGGTTGTTTATAATGTCTTACATACCACACTACAGTACTGGTTTTCTTAACCGATGAACAAATCTGTGGCAACTTATTTATAATCAAACTTACCCAAACATATTGTTAACTTACTTATGCGTGTAATACGTCAGTGAATACTTTGAGTTCAAATAAATGTTTGACTTATTCATCTCTCCTGAGAAAGAGAGAAACTTCAGTAGCTGCTTAAAGTAATCGAACTGTAATTTCTAGTGTCTATTTTCTACTTAAATATACAAAAACACAATTTTCTGCAAATAAATTTTTGTGAATGCATGTGAGTACCTTTATGATTCCTTCCTTAAGCCAGCAAACCTTCTTAGTGGAGGTCATGACTTGTTATCGTACTGTTTTAACGACTCCCCTATATATGTTTTAGGGTGCCCCTTATCTTCTGGCTTTTAAATTTTTAAGAGCCAGCCCTTAGTTGACTCCATTTCCCTCTAGAATAACCCATGCAATTACTTCGGTCAATCGACCTCTTTTAACTCGCGCCGAATCTGAGGGAGGATGTGGACGATGAAAATCATATTCGATCGTTTTGGTAGCGATGCCTTTCTGTTTGTTGTTACTCATAAAGGTCTTTTTTCTGAATTATTAGAAGCACTTGACCATAATATTTGAGTTTATTATTAATGATTCATAGAATTGGAAAAATTCTAAGACAGAATTCTGATGGATCCATTAATGAGCTTTTTAAAATGCCATTTCTCAAATACTGATTGTTCACTGGGATGGTATGCTCTTTCTGACAAGCATAGTAAACATATCTGTAAAACATAGTAAAAACATTTTCAAAAAGTTGCACTTTCTAATTTTATATACGACCCTGTGCAAAATATTCCCAATTCGTAAAATGTGCTCCATATAGGGAAGACGAAGGTACAGTGGGTCAATTTTTAGATTTTTAAATTTAATTCTAAAAATATTTTATAAACAGTGTTTCAAACTGATGTATTATGTTTTCTAATCTATTGGCTATTCAATTCTAAGACAGATTTTGTACAATAAAAAACCATTTTTTCTTAAGTACTTTTTTTGGCCCACTGTACAGTGGGTCAACAATTGGGGTACAGAGGGTCAGCTAACTATAAACATAATAGAAAATTTTCCTTCGCTCGATAGTGAGTAATTTAAACTTTTTTATTGCCTGACAATATTTAGTATTTAGTTGGATATTAAAGTAGCTCAACATTTTTTATATGTTAAATGTTAATTTTATGGTTTTAAAATATACACACACTAAATTTGTTAATAAAATTAAAGAAAAAGGTTTCAGTTAGATAATATTCCTTTGAGTCCCATTAAGTTTACAAAATTTTAGTTTTGGAGTTATTTTTAAGAAATTAAATCAAAAACTGTTATTTTACAATAACTATTGGACATTATATCATTGAAAATCTGCAGCAAAAGTCACTTTCGTCACTGTTCTCTCAGTTCCTTGCAAAACGTTTGTTTTTGGCAAATTTCTCACACTATCTTTATTGTTTGCTGTATAAATTTCTGCTTTAACAAAGATAATTGCATAACATGGCTCAATTCCTTTCATGTAGTGCACTTAAAATTTATTTTCCTTTTTGCCAATAACTTCAGTAACATAGTGTTTAAAACTGCATTTTTTCTTGCCGTAGAATTTGAATAATATGAAATCGCTTCCGTCAATATTAAAATCTTCTATATCTTCAAATTCCAAATCCTCAAAGTCAGATTCACTAGAAGATTCTTTTCATTCTTCCTCTTCTTCAGTTAGCTATTCTTATAATTAGTTGCATTTTTTTTCTCTTCTGCTTAAATCTTTCACTCATCTTTTTTTCAATCATCTCACTTTTGATTGTGTTTTTACAGGCAAGAATTTCTGATTTTTTAGGTTGGCTCTCAGGTTTTTTTTTCCTCTTTTGCATCACAGTTAGGAAAAGGCTTTTACCATCTCTGGTGTCATTTTTTGTTTTACATAATTTTCTTGAGAAACTGAAAATTCCGTAGCTGATGTGGAAGACTTATTTAGATAAATTTAGATCATTCAAGCAATAAAAAGTAAGAAACTTACAGAAAGACAATAAATATACGATACGGGGGTACGATGGGTCACTGACCCACTGTACCCCGTATGAGACAGTGAATTATTTGTACCTCGAAATTCGAAATCGTTAAAATATTCATTTAAATACAACATAATAGAAGAGAAGGTAATTTAGGCTGTAAAACATACCACACAACTTACATTTACTTGACAAATTCAAGTGTAATAACATAGCATCTTACTTTTTTCAAATTTCATGCAGATGATCAGAAAACAAAATGACTCTTTCTTATCGACACAATCAAAGAGAGATCTTTAACTTTTTCCACAAAGAGAATTCAATTGATACCTACTAAAAATTTTTTCTCATTTGAAAACCATTCACTGAACCACACATGTCTTCAAGGACCCACTGTACCCCCGCTCTCCCCCACTAATGAGGTGATGAATAAAATTTCAAACTTTCATCATAAAACGTGTCGGAGATATCTTTAAAAAATGTGATTGAGGGCTCTACATTAATTTGAATGTCAACGTTTATTGCTAGAGTGGAAAAAAAATTCTTTCGCAATTTCAGTACGACCTCTGAAATGCGATCATCCGACGTGATTTTTTCGTCTTCGAGATAAATTGAAAAGGGGTTTAAGTCAGCATATTTTTAATCTTCATATATCTGATACTTTTTAAAGTATAATTCTCAAAGTTTTCATATTATCTTATTAGTCTATTGGGCACATTTTACTAATTGGGATTTTTTTGTACGGGGGTTGTATACAAATTTTAAAAATGTAAATTAGTGTATGTAAAGTGCGTGTAAAGTGCAGTGTAAAGTGTGCTTTGAAAATTAACGAGGAATATTTTTTTCTTAACGGAGTCTGGTTTCCAACTTTATTGTGAACATTTTTTTCAATTTGCATTACGGACTTATCTCTAATGGATAAATAATTAAAGCCTATTATCACCTTTTTTAGATACCCTGCATATGTACCTATAGAATTTTGTTTCAGTAACAGTTTCGGGTTCAACTACCGGCGGTCGGGGTTCGATCCCCGACTGAGTGGGGTTGTCGTTTGTTCGCCCCTTCGTAGGGGGCGACGTTAGTCCACCTACTAGGTGCCCTCATAATAAAGTGGCCAACAATTCTGACCCGTTATGGCCAAAGCCTTCCAAGGTAGCGACCGGCCATTGGAAAAAAAAATGTTTCAGTGAAAACTGTTTTTTCTTTCAAATGATTTTCCTCTAGTTCAAACTAGACTATATTGCATGCCTCTGTTGCAACTAGATTATCATAGTTAAAACTAAAATTTACTGCTACATATTTGAATTTAATACAAAACTAGTTTTAACTTCGAGCCTTGGAAATAACTGAACAACAACAACAACAAAAAAAAAAAAAAAAAAAAAAAACCGATCAAGTGATGATTAAGATTAAAAAAGAAACATCTGTATGGTTAAATACAATATTTATTGAGAATATTCAATCAGGTGACGCCGCTTGGCCAATCAAAATCATTCTGATGCGTCACTTATAAGCTAAATGAACTTCCGTTTAGGTCGATACAGTTTGAATCGACTCATTTAGACAAAACGCGTATGTTTAGCAAAAATCAGTTTTAACTCGCATTCACTTTTGATCGGCAACAAATGCCAGTTGTAACTAAGATATTCAGTATAAATCTACTTTAAACTAGTAAGAATGTGTTCTAACTGAAAATGGGTTTCCACTGTAATATATCTTCATGCATACATAATAATCCTATTCCGTATGAAAACTTTAGTTTTTCTTTCGTATTATTCAAGTGTTACATCTACTAAAATCAGATTTACAAACCCTTAGAAAGTTACAGATAAAATACTTTTGAAATGTATTATAAACAATTTGTCTTCCTTTGTGATTGGGGTTTTACCTTTTGTTGCGGAATAAACGCGAAACTGCATTGAATTATTGAATAGGTAATTTTGCTTGAAAGCTTTTAACTCCTATTTGAACGAGTAAAAAGTCAGAAACTTGAGAATAAAGCAAATTTTACAAAAATTTTTATCGGAAGTGAAATAAACATTCCGCAACTTACATTTTGCTTTTGTGGTCACATTTTTCTTTTTTTTTTTTTTTTTTTTAGCATTTACTTTAGATGCAGTATTAAATAGGGAATTTTTCACTCGTCAACTGTATTCGAATCAACAAAACAATCTTTATAAATTTGTAAAATAATTTTTTTAAAATAATAGTAACATTCCTTACTTATGATTTAAAAAGAAGGAATGCAATTCTTATAATCTGAAAGGATTTAAAAGTGAACTTCTAAAGATCATTTCAGAAAATTTCCCACTTTTAAATTAAAAACAGTTTGTCATTTATTTATCTATTCTTTGGTTTAATTAATATTTTGCATGATGAAAACTGGTGTCTGTTAATAAAAGGTTAAGACAAACAAATACTATAATTAGAGTTGCGTCTATTTGAACAATACATATTTACGAAAAGGTACAGTGTATCTGAATTTATTAAATTCAGTAACCATCGCTGATATTAATGTTGTTAGTGATGCCCGATGATGCAAGTCAGGTAAGGGAAGCTTTATATCTTAGTGTCACAGTTGAAAATAACGAATCATTCTTTCAGAAGTTCAGAGTGCCACTTGCATAACTACCAACTTTTATGCTTTATTTGGAAAACTTTTCACCAGAACTTTTAAAAAGTTTTACTTTTAATAAAAAATTAAGATTTACTTTCACGGAAGGGGCCCAATTAGAAAACTCTAACTTCCGGTTAGGGCGTATAACGCTACGACACTCTATTATGAACGTTCCAAAGTCAGTGATATAATAGCAGCAGGGGTCGAAAAAGGTAGCTGTAAGTATTATTTCGAAAAAATGTGGTGTGGACACCACGAGACTTCCTGGTACGTTGATTAAATCATAAATATTTTCTGTGTATTTTAATTAAACTTACTTTGATTGAGAGAGATAAAATACTGCAATAATCAAAATGCTTAGCAATTTCTAGCCAAATATTTGAACAATCACCAATCTAGGTTCAATTTGAAAGATTTGCTTTTGGCACATAACTGGAACTTACTTCTCCAAAATCCGCCAAGGTTGCCATAATTTTTGTGATTTTTCGCATAGCTCAAATAGTGATTGACCGCAGACTTTAAATGAATTGAAGGTATCCCTTAGGGTGGAGCGAAAACAACTTTATTTCAAAATTCACACTGCCTGAGTCATTAAATGGTGTGAAATTGCTATGAACAAATTGTTTCCAAATTTCAGCTCGAAATATTGTCATCTTCAGTTTCCACAACACAAGCGAATATATTTCTAGCTTATTTTTATTTAAAAAAGAATGATTAATTAATTAATTGAATAATTAGTTATTTTTCAGTATTAAATTGCTTTATTAATACATTATTATCACATTTCAGTGAGGGAAATTGCAGATTTAGAAGCAAACGTTGACCTAGGTTCTGATTCAGAAATGGAATATACCTCAGAAAATGATGACGATTTTGTTAGTCAGGAAGCCAAATGTCGGAAAACGACTGACGATGAGATTCCCTAAATCTTCAAGACAGACCAAATGCCCGAACTAGCAGTTGTTCTTGATAGAGCAGGTGTATAAGAAAATTAATTATTCAATTAATTAATTAAACGTAATTATTTCAATAGAAATTCATAAAAGACTGAAAATGACACTGGGAATATTGTTAGCTTGAGGTGTGGAACCTGAAGATGGCAATATTTTGAACTGAAATTTGGAGACAATTTGTTATTATCAGTTTCGCACCATTTAATGACTCAGGCAATGTGAATTTCGTGAAAAAGTATTTCTTGCTCCAGCCAAGTATCCATAGGCCTTCATGTATTAAGTCTTTTGGTGACCTTGTAAATAAATTTCTCAGTCGATTGCAACAAAGAGATGCTCAGTTAAATGTCACAATAGTTCTAAATACAAAATTTCAACATTCTACGGTTAAAAATTTTAGAGTTATGAGAAATACGTAAATATTTTTTGTGCTAAATTTGGCGATATTTCGGCAGACCTCGACAAGATCGATGATAAATAGCGAGATTTTGGATATGAACCGAATAATGACTGACTACAGGCATAATATATTGAAGATATCCGTAGACATTAATGTATTAAAATTCTTTTCGGTGGCCCTGTAAATGAACTCTCCAGCAGATTAGAACCAAAAATCGAAGTGCATAACCAGACGTTAAAGCAATCTTATACATCAAATTTCAACAATCTCCGACTAATAGTTTTTGAGGTATGCAAGTCACATACGTACTCGTACACCAAAAGTCGCCAAGCTTGGAATGATTTTTAAGGGAGGCACGTGACCATTGTGGGATCGTTATCTAACTACATGGTCGGACAGTGCTGCTCTGAATGTCTCAAAATTGCCATTGACCGTACTTTTTTTAGTGTTCCTCTAGAAGAACTAAAAATGATACTGACACTATTTTCGATGGAAAGATTCATTTTTAACCCTTATCAACATATATCACTTCTGAGTCGTTTGAAATAGCCTAATATATCTAAAATACGCTTTAATGAATTTCTGTCCATAGAGCCTAATGTATTTAAAATCTTTTAGGTGGCCATGTAAATAAACTATCCAGCCGATTAGGACCAAAAAGAGAGGTGCGCAAGTAGATGTTATAACAATCCTAAGTTTCAACATTCTATGACCAATAGTTTTTGAGATACATACGTACGTACGTACAGACGTCAGGGAAAAGTGGTCAAAACGGACTTGTGGTCTGTCAAACTGGGTTGTACAGTCATTTTTCTGAGCATAAATGTGTGCGTTCGATGAGATGCATCGCAAAAATTCTTAAAAGTAAATTTAGAGGCAATCAAAATCGGTTTTTTTGTTAAAATCTATCAACCGAAATTTTTCGCGATCACATTACTTCCTTATACTTCGTACAAGGAAGTAAAAAACTGAAGTCGGTAGTTATGCCACTTGCTTATTATTAAAAATCATCTTCAAATTATTGGTATTGAATTACATTTTCTGACTATATTTGCTGATATCAACTTTCATTCAATGTAATGTGAATAAGCAGTACTTTAAAAATAATTCAGATTAATATAAAATATAAAAGAACCCAAATAAAAGTTTACAGTGATTGCGAATAAAACTGATGCATGCGAATAAAACTAGATTATTATTTACCTGTGTCTTGCCATATAAGGGTGTAACAACTTTTGTCGTGGGACTTCCGATGGTGGGAGTTCCGACGCTCATGAAAATCGTATGATTTCCGACTGGGGCGAGGCAGCGATGGCCGGACCCACTCTTGTTTTTTTTGGGTCTCGCAAAGGGCCAGCGGTAGCATATTTTCGAGGGGCCCCCTACAGCGATGGCCGGACCCACTGATGTTTTTTTTTTGTCTCGCAAAGGGCCGGCGGTAGCCAATATTCGTGGAGGGGCCCCTATAGCGGTGGCCGGACCTATTGATTATTTTTTGGTCTCGCAAAGTGTCAGGCATAGCATATTTTCGAGGCAACATCTACATCGATGGCCATCGGAAATCCCACGTAACCGTGACAACTATTCTAACATTGAAGTCAATTGTTTGAACCTTGTTTAATTGCGGGAAACAATTTCCAACTCTCTGTGTTGGATAGTTACAATTTTATTTGTGAGATAAAACAGAAACAGAAACGCACAATGTTACTTAATCCTGTGATATTTTTATTTATGAAAATTTTTTGGTATTATCTTTTGTGATTAATTGTGATAATTCTATATTTGTAATTTTTTTACAATATCATTTAATTATTAATTATTCCTGAACGAAAGTCATCTCAAGTATAGGGTTTTTCCCGGGAAGTCCTGCAAGCATCGATGAATTAAACCAACTCTCATAACTTAAAAAAAAAATCACCAATAATACCAACAATACTTCGAAATGTGCCAATAAAATTGCTTTGACGTGTACATTTTTGCATTAGAAATTGCGAACAGCATTTTCACCATTTGCCGTGAGGAGTGAAAATGTAAAAAAAAAAAAAAAATGAATTAATGTACGTTTTTTCAAGAATAAAATTATCGCAAGATTAAGTTATCGCAATAATAAAATTATCGCAAGATTTTTCGTCTTCATTCCTGTTTAATCTCATAAATAAAGTTATAACAGTCTAACAGTGTTGGAAATTGTTTCTCGCGCTTAGTCTATGTTCAAACAACTACAGTTCAGTGTTAGATTATCTGCCACATCCGTCAGATTTAAGGGTAATAAAAAACCAATGGCTACTCGTTTAAATGAATCACCCTGTATAAAAGTGGAATGCGCCATGATTTGGCCAACCCTGTGCTAGACCATCTCCATACAACCCAAAATCTCCAGGTTATCATTATAAATACATGAATATCAAACAAACAACGCAATAACTTTACAAAGGTTCTGATTTTTATTGTATTGTATTTTGCATTTTATTTCTTGCGCATCTTAACAAATCTTTTCCGATACCGAAAGCTGCGCATGCGCACTATATCTTTTCCTCTCATCTAATGCACCGACAACTAGTATAGTCTGCAGAATTCGTGACTTCTTTTTTTCAACATTGTAGTTACCACAGAGATAAGACGTTTGTTGCTACTTAATTTTAAATTCAACAATTAAACAAAACCTCACATAAAACCCAGCGTTGTTGGACTGAATAATTTATGTTATACAGATATCTTAATCAATTGGAAAATAAAAGGTCGTAAATTTGAAACAAATTGACCATTTAAACTATACAACACACGGTTTTTTTCCGCCATCGTTGCTATTTTACATATTATTTCCTTCACATAATCTGCAAGAGATTTTCCGAACTATGGAAATCCAAAATGCATATAAATCCTCCAATCTTAATCCATGTTTTTTATCCGTTGCGTAATTTTATCAGCAAATCTTTTCAAAATGTAGTTTCGCTTTTCATTTTTGCATACTTGAAATAAAAAATGACGCCAGTCGTACTTTAAATTTGAAAAACTTCTCTGGGAAATCTGGTTTACTCTGAGAGAATGCTAACCGAACCGAAACGAAGTGGTTTTTTAAGGGACTTCCGAAGCAGTAGCATTTAACGTACAGTGTGTATTTTTAAGTGTGTTTTGAAATTTTGCCGTAAGATCCTGTGTTTTCCCGATATTTCACTACGATTATCTTGGGGATATTTCCGGTTGCTTCACGATTGAATTTCGGTACCTGAGTACAGCTTATTATACACTGCTCAAAACAATTAAAGGATATTGCGGTTTTAGGTGGATCTTTTGGCTGGGAAACTTTTTAGCTGATTGATACATGGTCGACAGACGTAGTAGGTTATATGAGAATAAATTACACATGTTTGGCAGAAAAAAATGCATTTCACTGCGCATTTGTGTAGAAAAGGAAAAAAAACACAATTTGTGCATATGAGGAAAAAAGAATAAGAAAAGGTGTTTTCTTCAAAGGAAATCATTTTCAGTACGGGGTATGGTTTCCACGGACGGCCCGCAACGTTGAACACCTTTGAGGCATGGAGTCAATGAGGCTATTAATCACGAGTTGGGGTATTCTGTCCCACTCTTCCAGAAGAGCTCTTTCCAGTTCTTGGAGAGTTTGTGGGGGTGGTTGGTGGCCAGCAACTCGTCTTCCTAAAGCGTCCCAAACGTGCTCTATTGGATTCATGTGTGGAGAACACGCTGGCCATTCCATTCGTACGATTCCTTCTTCGAAAAGGAAATCCTCCACCAGGTTAGCACGATGTGGCCTGTGGTCATCGTCTATTAAAATGAAGTCATCTCCAATTGCTGCAGCGTAAGGGACTACAATAGGTCTGAGGATCTCATCCCCATATCGGCGACCAGTCAGAGGTCCATCTCGAATGATGTAGAGGTCTGTACGTCCGTCAATGGAGATGCCACCATACACCAACACTCCCCCACCGCCAAAGCTGACACTTTCGTGCACGAACGCAGGATTATTCCGATTGCTACGGTTCCTCCAGAGGAAAATACGCCTATTATCAGGATGAACTGAAAAACGGGACTCCAGAAAAAAGAACATTTCTCCATTCATTTCTCCTCCAGTTCACATGCTAACTCCTAACAGCATATATCACTTCTGAGTCGTTTGAAATAGCCCAATACTTCTAAAATACGCTTTAAATAATTTCGGCCCATAGAGCGTAATGTATTTAAAATCTTTTGGGCGGCCCTGTACATAAACTATGCAGTCAAATAGAACCGAAAGGAGAGCTGCACAAGTTGAGGTTACAACAATCCTAAATATAAAGTTTCAACATTCTACGCCTAATAGTTTTTGAGATATGCGCGTTCAAGGAATTTCGGCACATAGAAGGAAAGGTATTTCGAAACTTTTGTACGGTCCTGTATATAAACTATCCAGTTGATTGAGACCAAAAGGGAAGGTGCACAACTAGATCATAGAACAATCCTAAATATAAAATTTCAACATTCTACGACCAATAGTTTTTGAGATATGCGAGTTACATTCATACATACAAAGGTACGTACGCACGTACAGACGGCATGGAAATATTGGCCAAAATAGTCTCGCCGCAGGTCAAAATGAGTTGCAGGTGCGTTTATATGATCGTGCATGCTAGATTACGATGAGGTGCATCGAAAAAATTCTTAAAAGTAAATTTAGGGGTAGTCAAAATCGGTTTTTTTTTTTTTTTTTGTCATCGAAATTTGGCCCCCGAAATTTTTCGGGATCACATTACTTCCTTATACTCCATATAAGGAAGTAAAAACAGCCTTACAAATAATCTAAACAAACAAAAAAAAATCTGATTTTTACAACACATGACTTCCTTGCACGTCTATTAAATCAAAAATATTTTCGACGCGATTCCTCTAAACTTATTTGTTTGGAAGAGATAAAATATCAGTAATAGTGAGGTTTAGCGATTTCAACCCAAATATTTCGATATCGCCAAGCTGAGTTCAGTTTGAAAGATTTCCTTGTGACACTTTATTTAGCGATATTTCATCAAAAGCCGACAAGCGTGAGATAGTTTGCGAGATTTTGGGGATAGCCAAAGTAATCATAGACCACAGACTTTCAGTGAATTGAATGCATCTATACACCTCAATATATTTAAAGTCATTTAGCTCACCCTGTAAATAAATTCCCAGTCGATCGCTGTCAAAAAAGATATTGAAAACAGTTAGATATTACAATAGTTCTAAATACAAAAGTTCAAAATTCTACGGGTTAAAATTTTAGAGTTATTCAAAATACGAAATAATTTTTGGCGCCAAATTTGGCGATATTTCGGCGAAACTCGTTAATGTAGACGACATATGGCCAGATTTTAAGCATGGACCAAACAATGACAGATGATTGCCAAATTTGGTGATATTTCGGCAAAATTCGCCAAGAACGATGACAAATAGCGATTCTTTGGGCATGGACCCAATGACTGACTATCGCCAAATTTGGCGATATTTCGGCAAAACTCGCCATGGTCGATGACAGACGGCGAGATTTTGGGCATGTACCAAACAATGACTGTCAACAGTTGTATTATATTGAAGATGTCCATAGACATTAAAGTACTGAAATTCTTTTCGTACTTTATTCTGGTCCTGTAAATAAACTCCCCAGTAGATTAGAACCAAAAATCGAGATGCACAACTAGATGTTACAACAATCTATTATGAAGTTTCATAATAGTTTTTGAGATTTGAGAGTTAAATACGCACACATGTACACCAAAAGTCGCCAAGCTTGGCGACTTTTGGCGTAGTTCTTGAGGGAGGTACGTGACCGTGGTCGGAGCATTACTTAACTTATGTGGTAGGACGGTATCGTGCTTGAAAGGTATGAATGCCCCTAAAATTGCCATTGACCGTAATGTATGGAAATCTTTTGAGTGTTCCTGTAGCACAACTATAAATAATAAAGACACTTCTTTTAATGGAGAAATTTATTTTGTAACTCTTAACAGCATATATCACTTCTGAGTCGTTTGAAATAGCCCAATACCACTAAAATACGCTGTAATGAATTTCGGCCCATAGAGCGTAATGTATTTCGAATCTTTTGAGCCGCCCTTTAGATAAAATATGCAGTCGAATCGAACCGAAAGGGGAGCGGCACAAGTAGATGTAACAACAATCCTAAATAAAGTTTCAACATTCTACGCCTATTAGTTTTTGAGATATGTGAGTTTAATGAATTTCGGCCCGTAGAGAGTAATGTATTTCGAATCTTTTGGGAAGTCCTGTAGATAAACTACCCAGTCGAATGAAACCAAAAAGGGAGGTGCACAACTAGATGTTACAACTATCCAAAAAATGAAGTTTCGACATTCTACGCCTAAGAGTTTTTGAGATATGCGAGTTTAATGAATTTCGGCCCATAGAGCGTAATGTATTTCGAATCTTTTGGGCGGTCCTGTATATAAACTATCCATTCGATTGCGACCAAAAAGTGAGGTACACAACTAGATCATAGAACAATCCTAAATATAAAATCTCAACATTCTACGACCAATAGTTTTTGAGATATGCGAGTTACATACTTACATACGTACGTACAGACGGCATGGAAAAACTGGCCACAATAGACTCGCCGCAGATCAAAATGAGTTGCAGGCGAGTTTATATGATCGTGCATGCTAGCTTACGATGAGATGCATCGAAAAAATTCTTAAAATTAAATTTAGAAGTAGTCCAAATCGGTTTCTTCGTCGAAATTTGTCCCCAAAATTTTTCGGCATCACTTTAACTTGCCAAATAAGGCAACCTAGATAAGCTTTTTTTCTCTCTTTTCCACTGCAGGGTTACGATTGCGAAATGGCGGAGCAAACATTAGTATTTTGCGACATGCTTTTTTTTATCGATATCTCCTAAAATAATTCGAATTTCGAGAAAATCGCTTCGAGGTATGTCGGGACACATCCTGGAGAATTTCCATACAAAATGTGGCAGGTCTAAGATCATCTGTTTTGGAGCTACGCGAGGCACAGACAAACAAAGAAACTAACTGACTAACCAACTAACTAACGGACAGTTTACACTCTGTTTTATTTATATAGATGTTTAGAGGAGTTTTAAAACCATGGTGCTACCTTTAAAAAGCATATACACAATAATTTTTTTCACAATTTTTACCCTCCGCTAAAGAGGGTAATAGTTTTGGGCAGACAAAAAAAGTCGTGGATGATAATTGATAGTAAATAAAATCTTACAGATCTCACGGAAATTTGAAACACACCAAGATCCGACACATGATTGGAATAATGGATACTTGAAAAATTTCAAAGTAACTTTCAAAGAGTCTATTGTGGTCAGTTTTTCCATGCCGTCTGTACGTACGTACGTATGTTCGTACGTACGTACGTACGTACGTACGTATGTATGTAACTCGCATATCTCAAAAACTATTGGTCGTAGAATGTTGAGATTTGATATTTAGGATTGTTCTATGATCTAGTTGTGCACCTCCCCTTTTGGTCGCAATCGAGTGTATAGTTTATGTACAGGACCGCCCAAAAGATTCGAAATACATTACGCTCTATGGGCCGAAATTCATTAAACTCGCCTAACGCAAAAACTATTAGGCGTAGAATGTCGAAACTTCATATTTTAGATAGTTGTAACATCTAGTTGTGCACCTCCCCTATTGGTTCCATTCGACTGGATAGTTTATCTACAGGACCGCCCAAAACATTCGAAATACATTACGCTCAATGGGCCGAAATTCATTAAACTCGCATATCTCAAAAACTATTAGGCGTAGAATGTTGAAACTTTATATTTAGGATTGTTGTAACATCTATTTGTGCACCTCCCGTTTCGGTTCCATTCGACTGGATAGTTTATCAACAGAATGGCCTAACAGATTCGAAATACATTAAGCTCTATGGGCCGACATTCATCAAAGCGTTTTTTAGAGGTTTTGGGCTATTTCAAACGACGCAGGAGTGATATATTCTGTAAAGAGTTAGAAAATGAATTTCTCCATTAAAAAAGTGTCTTTATCATTTACAGTTCTGCTACAGGAACACTCAAAAGATTTCCAATACATTACGGTCAATGGCAATTTTAGGGCATTCATCCATTTCAAGCACAATACCGTCCTACCACATAAGTTAGGTAATGGTCCGACCACGGTCACGTCCCTCCCTCAAGAACTATGCCAAAAGTCGCCAAGCTTGGCGACTTTTGGTGTACGTGTGTGCATATTTAACTCTCAAATCTGAAAAACTGGAAGAACGGTTGGTTTCTCCCCGTTTGATTTACATGCAAATACATCCTGTACATGGCTGCCAATACAAATTAAAAGGTTCTGTCAAAAAACCTCTTTAGCGGAGGGGAAACTAATTTCAGCTGAAGGCTGAATATTTTTTTTTTAATTATTTTACGTTATTTGACTAAAAAAAAAACACCATGAAAATATAATTTTTCCTTGGGAATTTCTTATAATGGGCATTGGAGGGTTAAATAAAGATGAAATCCTTATACGCCGTGGCGGCACAGCGAAAATTCGTCAACAGTGGTCTCTTTTAACTTAATAAGGAAGTACGGGTTGTCAGATATACATCTTTATTGCCTCCTCCCGGAAATAAATCCCCAGCGCAAATAAAGAATGGTCTGTGCTGCATTTTAAAGCCACGGCTTTGATCTTCTCACCTGTGTTGGTGTTAGAGAGAAATGGAGAAGCATTTTCACTACCAGGAACATGAAACCCTGTTTATATAACATTTAAAATCCTAGTGAACGCAGATTGAGCTAATTCGAACAGGAATTTTGTTTTAAATGTAATTAAATAATCAAATATAAGAAAAATTTGTGATATTTTTTTTATGTGCATTTACTTATAACATTATGATCAGTCAGACTTTCTAAACACAGCAGCAAATCAGTTTGTTTTGACCTCGAAATCCATTGTTAGTTCCACTATGATTAAAATAACTTTCCACTAGCATATCCTACACATTTTGTCCTTTTTTATATTCAGCAACTGTTTTTAATAGCTGCTTTCTGTATGTTTTGAAGATGAACACCGAGCAGTGCCTATCAAATTTATTTATTTTATATACATTTATTTACCATAGAAATTTTCCGGTGTTTTTTCAGTTATGGGACAAAAATATCATTGTTAACATTGAAAAGGAAATGCGGCTGAAACCACTAGCTAAATTTTGATAAAATTTTTCCCGGCCTTATACAAAAGTGAATAATAGTAGGGGAGCCCATTATGCTAAATGGTGATTTACTTGAGTGTCGTGAGGACTTAGTAGATTTTGTAGTTTAGATAATAAGAAGAATAAAAGGTTATATAATGTTTCCCCTTTCAGTGGTGGCGGAAGTGTCTACAGGCTTTCAAAGATCTAAAAAAAACCCAGCTACATGGAAATGCTTGAGCGCGTCAGATATTGTAGTTCAGATGCCCAACGTGTCTTTGATACCAAATGTATGTTCATCTGCCGACTTGCGTGGTGGGGTGGCCATCCGGAAGGGCAAAAAATTTTTTTGAAAATGTTTTTTTCGAGCGCTTCACACACGCTCCCATTCAAAAGACTGACGTTTCGGAAGTAACGCAAGCTCGTAGCGAATTTTTGAAAATGAAAAAAAAAAGATGATAATAATAATAATAAAGACGAAAATTCTTACAGATTTTTTTACACACTCGGCTAGAAGAATTTCAGTTTTTTTTTAAATCTATTTAATGAATTCTGCCATATAGAGGAAAATGATAACTGTAAGTGCTCATGTAGACTCCTGTTCGCATAATTTTGTTGCTGAAAATTGCATCAATTGTTGTTTCGCCCCTAGTGGTGAAATGTTTTGGATTAGTGCGTTTTGGAAAATCTAAAGTATCCATTTCAGTAATGAAATCGGATCCTTGATCGGAATTTAATTCTATGTTAAAATCTCCTACTAAAACAGTCCTTCTACAGTAACGTTTCGAATATAGCGTCTAATTTATCTTCATAAGAAATTCGAGGACTAGCGTATGTAACTGAAAATCTCACTTTATCTTGAATATACGCAATGACCATTTTAACACCATTGATCTGGCTCGTGTAGGCACGGGTAAAGCGTTTCATAGTCTTTTTATAAAGTGACTTTTATAAAGTTTTCCTATATAATTTTCATAACTCCAAATGGCTTTTTGTTTTGGAAACCACTGTCTATCCGTCGACCAAAGTGAATCTTGGTATTTGAAAATCATCTAAAGGGGTAGTCCATGTTTCCGTTAGCAATATCAAATCACTCTGTAGAAAACGTTAATCAAACGAAAAAGTGACCAGGACGTCCCGCGTAGAGAAAAATCCCGTGCATAAAAGAAATAGCACCCGAGTGCTAAAAAAAATCGCCATATTGAAATACTGGAGAGTGTCAGATTTTTTATACAGAAGGTTTAGCTTGATGTTCCAGTCATGGTAGCCTAAAATCTGACGATTATTATAAGGGGTATCATTAATCTGTTGACTTAGAAAAAATTTTGAATTTTTTTAACAACCAGAAAATATGACGCATAAAGGCACATAAAATAATTTAAATATTAGTCTAAAATTATTTAGGAAATAATATACTTACATAATTACCCGTCAGTGCCATTTTCCGCAAAGCTAATTGCCGAACACTTGAAATTATTGATGGTTTAAAATACGATTAGCAACAATTTGCCAGCAGATTTAACGAAAAGGTTTGGCAGGAATGACCGCCCGGATAATTATCGAAAAGAATATAAAAATAAAATCCATCTGTTGAAAAAATTTTGTTTTAATCTTCGTCTTCATCCGAAGAATTACCATACTCCAAATCTAATAATTCAATTGAATATTCAGTATTATCTGCAGTTTCCGTATTTGTAACAATAAATCGTTATAACCGTTAACAATATTTTATTGATTTCATGAGGAACATGCTGTCAAAGTATTAAAAATAAATATACCTAAATCTGAAGTTTCGTCAGAAACTGGTGTTATAACAACATCTTCGTGTGCATCAGGTAATTGATTGCCAATCAGCCAAGTCATTTAAAATCTTCCATCAACATTTGTCCACCCGTAATTTGTTGGTGACATGTTAATCATCGTTTGATAGTGTGCATTCCTCCACAAGTATGCATTATACTTCGTTTGCAGTAAGTGCTGCCGTAGCTCAGATTGGCAATAAGGCAATCAACAAGCACGGTAATTACGGACGTTCATTGAGAAGTGCTGCGACGTATCTGACACTTTGTAGGTCTTGTTAAAGATTCCTATTCTTGCTAGGTCGACATCAGCTAATTTTTTCAAGCCATACAAGTGACACATAGAAGATTGTAAAATGTCAAAAGAATCTTCTGTATAATGATCCTCTGAGTCTACATCTGCAAATGCCTTCTGAAAAACATTTGAACGCATAAAAATTTGCAGAGGTTTTTTTTTTTTTTGCCTCGCCTGTAAACTGCCGGATTGTAATCGTATCCTGTTAGCGCGTATAGAGCTGGTAGCGCTACCGAAATTATTGGGCCGAGCTTATATACCCGAGCCGATACGTCAATATAACGGCGTACATTGTTACGCCCAATATTTTAACCGATGCTTGGAGATGTTCCAGATTGACCAACATGATGACAACAATATCTGTGTCTGAAGTTATGATTGTAACTGTGGAATCTTCTTTTATTTGACATGCCAGAAATACAATTTTTGTATCTGCTTCTTCATGATCAGGACATGAGAGTTCATGGTCGATTGTTCAGGTAACTTTATTATCGGTAACTGAATGTACATAACACATATCACGATTAAGATATATTGTTTTGTTACTAATAATAGTAACAAAACAGAACGTCCTGATCAGCTCAGTGGTGAATTAAAAACTTGACAAAAGCTTCTTTGAATTTGATATTTTTCAATTCTCTCCCAAAATTTGCTGTTCTTGTTTGTTGAGGACCAGCGATGTAGAACTTGTTCTCATCTTCACTACCTCGAAGAGCGTGCTCTATTATCTTTGATCGAGCTATCTTTGCAAGCTCTAGTCTTCATTGACAATTTTTATTACTTCGGCTCGTGAAAATCGGCAGATTAAGTATTTTTTTCATGATTCTTGCATTTTCTTCATAATAGAAAAAAAATTCAACCGCGCTCCAGAATGTCAAGAGAACGTTTTTTTTTTCCGTAACTTTGCAGCCCAACCACTCCCTTATGCTCAAATCGTCGGATTTTCTGAATGTACACTTTTTAGCTAGTAATTAACCCACATTACCTTAATCTGACGCGCTTCAGTATTTCTTACGATCGACCTTTTTTTTTTTACTAATCTAATGAGCTGTGCTAGACGCACGGCCCTATATACAGGGCTTGTATATCGTTGAGTGTATTCAACAGGGTGAAAGGTATCCCCCCCCCCATGTTCATCTGCCGCACTCGAGTAAATCCCCAAAAACACACTGGGCTCCCCTACTATAACTTATTTCTTCCTATAGCATCAATTGATTGCTGAATGAATTTACATTAGGGTGGAGCGAAAAACACTTTTTCTCAAAATTCACATTGCCCGAGTCATTAAAGGGTGCGACACTGATAAGAGCAAATTGTCTCCAAATTTCAGCTCAAAATATTGCCAACTTCAGGTTCCACACCTCAAGCGAATATATTCCCAGCGTCTTTTTTAGTCTTTTATGAATTTCTATTGAAATAATTACGTTTAATTAATTAATTGATACTCCGATACACCTGCTCTATCAAGAAGAACGGGCATTGTGTCTGTCTTGGAGATTTAGGGAATCTCATCGTGAGTCGTTTTCCGACATTTGGCTTCCTGATTAACGAAATCGTCATCAATTTCTGAGGTATATTCCATTTCGACTTTCGATCCTAAGTTGACTTTTGCTTCTAAATCTACGATTTCTAGTACTGAAATGTGATAATAACGTATAAAGAAGTAATTATGAAGTTAAGCAATTTAATCGTAATAAAGCAATTTAATAATGAAAACGTAACTAACTATTCAATTAATTAGGTAATTAAACATTATTATTTTAATAAAAATAAGCTAGAAAAATATTAGTTTGAGTTGTGGAACCTGAAGATGACACTATTTTGAGCTGAAATTTGGAAACAATTTGTTCTTATCAGTTTCGCGCCCTTTAATGACTTAGACAGTGTGACTTTTGAAATAAAGATTTTTTTCGCTCCACCCTAAACATACTAACTAACTTTTAAAAAATGGAGATTTCGGGTAGAACATGTTTAGGACTGTATTAAATGTTGAATGTTCATTGGTTCTGTGCTCTCATATAACACGATAGTTATTACCCTAAGATATTAAGTACAATTATTAAAAAAGGGCGCGGTACTTACTTCATAGCTGATTGTTTCAAACTTACTAAATTGTCCCTTAGTGTGTTCATATATTTACTCTTGAATTTCACTTATCAGAATCAAACGTTATTTATTTTATGAGTCTAGTTCTTTTGCTGATAGTATTACTGATATTCATTAAATGTGCATCTTTTGGAAGAATTTTGCGGTATTTTGCGGTCCGCTATTGTATTTTGTTACATTCTTAGAAGTCATAAATTTATTTTGGCGGAAAACTTACAATCGTCCCTATTGCAGACTTGACACTATTACGAAATTTCTAAACGAATAGAAAAAACCAGTGGCATAGTGTTTTAAATTGGACAAATATTTGAGGTGGGTAGGAAAATTTTTAACTTAAAGTATTACTTATGAAAAAAATAATAATGCATGCATAAAAGAATAGATCAGTATGTACGTATGAGGTGTTTAAAACGTACATCCTTTGACGTTTGCGTAAAAAAATAAAATAAAATAAAGCAGAGTATAGGTCTGTTTTCTTAAAGAGTAGGACAGGCCGAAAAATAGACATTTTGATAAACGGCTTCTACTAGCAAGAAAAAAAGTTGTACATTGGCAACCTTAATTTGGAACAAATAATTAAAAAAAAATAAGTATTTATATCTTTAGGTCGCGCAAGACCTTACAACTTTGAAGGTTAAAATAAAGTTCAAATTTTGAAAAAAGAAAGAAAGAAATATACTTATTATTATTTTTTGTTCTAATACCATTCACGTGCTGTTTTTAATATTCTTCTCATATATCTTAAAAAATATTAATATTCTTTCGCAGTTTTTAGGTCGCGCATAAGCCATAGAGTTTCTTAAAATTAACCCCCCCCCCCAAAAAAAAAGACTAGTCTTGTTTTGCACTTTTCTGAATAAATGTGCACTGTGCAGCTCTTCACTTGTTATGCAATTGTTATTTTTTGCACAACAAATCAGAACTCACCACGAGGAGGTGGCTGCACTTTGAGTTCCACCCTGCTTTCCCATCCATCCAGCTATGAAGAACAGTTATTTACATATTTACAATATATTTACATTTACAATTACGCTGCCAAGGTGGTGTAGTGGTTAGGGAATGAAATCTCGATCCCGTGGGAACGAGATCCCGCTAAATCCCGCCCAAATGTTTTGCGGGACTAGTCCCGCGGGATCAAGACCGTAATCCCACAGGATTGAAACTAGGAAATGAATTCTTTTTGTTGCTGTTTCACTCCACCTTCCCAATCATCATCTGGCCATTTTTTTTTATTTTTGCATAGGATGAAGAATAAGAACCAGTGATCAATAGCAGTCATACCTATTGGCAGGGGGGTCGTCGCCCTCCCCCCTCTCAAAAAAAAAACCTCCCATATTATTATGGTTTACGTACTGGTATACTCAGAAGTTCTTCAAAACTAAATATTGTATCTTTCTGGGTCAGAACACTAGACCTGCCCCCCCCCACACACACACAAAGAATCATATGGCCGCCAGTGCCAGTGATGTCTTTAAAAGGTGAACTTCCATGCATAATGTATGGTTCCTTGAGGGTTTCATAAAAAAAAAAGAAAATGATAAGATAAGAAAGCCTTTTGTCAAGTGCTTTTGTATTCTCTATCAAATTAGATCAAGACTAGGAAATCGAGTGCTTCTTAACGTTGTCTTTTTTTACATTCTCCTTTTTCAGCAACTTTACATTTTTAAAATCATAACTTTAATTTTCATATTTATGTAGATATTGAATTAATTATCAAATGAGATAAATTATTACTATTAAAGTTAAACTAGATAGTGCTTAAAATCTTAAAATCTCTTTTTTCCTACTTTTCTCTATTGAAATTAATTTTTAGTTGAATGGAGTGTCAATCCTGATAGATCAACAAGTTGCAATCCTGAAATCCCGCGAAGCGAAAAACAATGCGGAATTACATTCCCTAGTAGTTGTTTAAGAACCATTCTGTCACGCCTTGGGTATGGGTTCGAATCCGGGCTTGGGCGTGGATGTTAACTTGTCCGTCCCTACATACGGCGTAACGCTGGCCGCCCACTGGGTGTCCCCATAATAAAATGGCTACAATACCTTCAAGCAGCTGTACTAGGCAATGCCAAAGCGGCGTGTCTGTCAGTGGAGAAAACAAAACATTCACAATATCTGTATGATTTTTAAAAAGTTTCTACCTTGGATTAAGATTTGAAGTAGGACTTATGTCTGTTTTGGCATTAGTGATCACGAGTATAAAGTTGTTATAAATCCCTCTCTTGTGTCTTCTCCCCAAATACCTTTTCTGCGGATTCCCTGACCACTTCACAATCCTTTCCAGAGCTTGAGTGTGACATGGGAATTTTAAGAATCCATGCTTTAGCTTTTGTTCAGTTTCTAGAAATGACAAAATATCCATGTTTTCCATCAGATTTTACACCACTGGAGGAGGAGAAAGTGAACATGTTGACACGTCAATCAACTCCTCATAGTTCGAAGCTTCAAATTTGAATATTGGTGGAAAAATTTTCTTATCGATACGGGAGCATCTCCTGATGGTTGATCGCTTGCCTTGAGTATTCTTCTGTAGGCTAACTCCATTTACATGTAGCCTGCAATGTTACTGCCATGGCCAGTAACAAGTTCTATGGGTTAGCAAAGTAGCCATTTCTTTGAATCCTTGGAGCCACGATTTTTAGGAGATCATCAGGAAAATGCCTGTTGTCTGCATAACTTTCAATAAGTTTACAGGTCCACGTTTCACAGGATTTTTTTTTTATATCGAACAATATTAAAACATAAGTTTGTAAGATATAATTTACAAGTATCTTCATCTCAGTAGTAGGTTCATTTTGGGAAATATACAGCTGCAGAATTCTGTTAGCACACGTTAACCAACGTGAATGATTTAAAGTTCCTGGATTTGTGGCAGCGAGATCAGTGTCACATTATCTTTCTGTATTTACCTTATAATATGCAATAATTACTTTTGGTCCTCAGTTAAGTCAGTCTGAAATTTTGATTTCTTCCGATTGAATTCTTTCAAAGTTTAAGAGTTAAATTTCCACAGCCAGTTAAGGCTTTTCCAATAATTCCCGTAAACGTAGCCGTGTCTGTAGTTAGACCATCTAAATGTAGAAAAATATATCTAAAAGGAAGCTCATTGAAATGGAGGAGACAAATGAACCAATATAATCGTCGTTGAAGTTTCATTTCAGTGTTGTTTTTCCGGCCCGTATTTACAGCTATACCATCACAGCCAGCCGTGTCAATGTCTCACGCCCGCTGTTTGTCTTTCCGAATACTGATAAACTTTTTCAACTATTTTCGATCATGTATATTTTTCCGGTATCACGTGTCCTAGATATATTTTGCCTGGTTCTTAAATTATGCCTAGATACGTTAAACACGCTAAACTTAATTACAACTTACAGCGCCATCTTACAGGCAAATTTTGTTTAGCTCTCAGAATACGTCGATGATTGTCCTATACAGAAGTTCGTGTTTGACAGTCAGTTCCCTCTCATACTGCTACAACTGCATCGACTACAATGAAATTAATACATAACGAATACATATATTATTGCCATGCATAATGAATACATATGTAAATTCCATGTACCGTGTACTATATCGTAAACAATATTTATAAAATTCCCGACTGCCTATGAATGTTTAAGGGTACAGAGAAAGATACAAACTGAGAGCGCATGAAAGCTTCCCACAGTTTATTAAAAGTTGTTGCAGTTGAAAATGTCGAAAATAATCTCAGTAAATTATATCTCATCAAAAATAATATAATATTGCCACCAAAATTAATGAAATGCAATCGAAAACACTCCTCTAACATTTTAAAATAAATAAATAAATACTGAAAGTAGTTTGGAATCGCTATTAGGAAATGTATTTTTATTTCATTGAATAATAAAATTAAATAAATACAGTTTCTAAATCTAAACTGAAAGCATACTTAAGCACAAAACATATTCATCAAAGCTGTTTGAATTTATATAGCTTACTTTCTAAGTGAAGCCGGTCGAAATATTTTATTAATTTTCTTAAGTTAATGCAAAATGTTTCCATTAAGACTGCTATGCCCCGCGGATGCCGATGGATTGAGTAAAAATACTTAAATAGATGTACAAATAGAAAGTGATTTTATGTCTTTCTTTTCAGAGTTTTGTATGTAAATTGCCGCAGATTCTATTAGTGTTTCGACAGTTTTTAAAGTTCACCACTTTCGAAACGGCTCAAACTTCACAGCATTCATTAGTTTCTCAGTAAATGAAATTTATTTAATAAGTGATCTCCTGATGAAAGTGCATGTCTTTACAAAAAATTATAAATAATTCCAAATCCTACATGCTTACACATAAAATGCATAACATGTAACTGTCAGCACTTCCAATTTTATTAAATTTTTCACCGCAATCACATTACAATGATTTGGACTTTATTTTATATTAAATTACTAAGCAAAAATTAGTGGTGAAAAAATTTCCCATTAAATCAGATGAATTGGCAACTATGCACAACATAATCCAGACAACAGTGTGCGTTACTTGTGTGTACGTAACAGTGTACGTACCCCCAGGGGTCTATTTAACAAAAGCGGGGGTCGATCTGAGCCAGGGGATCGAAGAAAAAACAGTTCTTAATACGAAAATCACACATACCTAATCGCGATGATCGTAAAATCTGTGAAATTTTTATAATTAATTAATATCAGTTTCTTTATAGAACATAAATTAATCAACGAATATTTATTCGGGTGAAACAAGTATTGACGTACCAGCGCGCAGTGGCACGAACTCTGCACTTCTGGGTTTATTTGTCATACTCATATGTTGAATCTCCACTGTTAAGCTGTTTGATGCCGGCAGATGGCGTTGCTTGTCCGTCGGCTAGATAATTTTCAATGTTTATGTTCAGCGCGAGCGAGCGGAAATAGCTGTGAAAATAGCTCAACCGTTTATGCTAGCATTTCCATGTTCCTATATGGTTGAAGCCGGTTTCAGTCACGTAAATTCAATCTTAACAAAGTACAGAAACAAATTAAATGTGGAGCTTCGAGGGGATTTAAGATTAAAATTGACTAATTTTGAACCAAATATAGCGAACCTTGCAAAAATACACCAGGCACACCCATCTCATTGATTAAGAAGCAATAAATCTGTAGTTACTTTACTTATTATTTCTACTTAATTACTCATTATTTAATAAATATTACGTTTTTTTTAATTATATAGGGGTCGAGGATCAAAAAAGTTTGGTTTTTTAAATTATATAGGGGTCGATGATCAAAATAGTTTGGCGACCCCTGGTGTACACCATCTTCAAGATGCAACTTCGTTTGAGTACTTCGCCTTTCAGATTTAGAGGTACTGTTATTCCCAGAGGAAGGTATACTACAAGGTTCCCACTTTAGTAATAATGTACAATATCTTCAAGTACGTGTCATAGTTCTTTAAGAAAGACAAAAAACAAAGAGAATAGGGATCAACAATTTTTGAATAGGAAGCAAATATAAGGCCGAAATTTTATTGTAAAAGAAATTTTGATGCACACACAAAAAAGTATATGTGCTTTTCATGTATGCAATCTCATGCAACATACGCCATCTTCAATAGGATGCATGAGCTTGCATGTATCAAAGGCGCATACACTTAAAAATATTAGGTTTTTCGGAAAATAATTTCGTTTTTTTTCCAACAGAGGACTTAATTGTGTTTTTCCACAGCCAACTTCACACTTAAGCCTCCTAATCATTACATATTTTGACAGCTTATATAGCAAGCTTGCTTGCGACAGCAGTTCCATTGTTTCTAAGCAGTAGTTTTTGGTTGGTATAATTTTAAATATGGCAACTGAAAAGTGGCATTTTAGACGTTTTGCTTTTTCTCTATCGAAAAACTAAAAAGACTGCTTTAGAAAAAAAAAGATATCCTATGTGCATTGAGAAGGCGTATTATCCCTCTGATTGCTCAATTTGTGGACCAAAATCGCTTCAAAAATTGTGTAATTTATTTTTTCATATTTCAAATCTATATACATTGGAGAATTGAAATGTGCATTTTTTCTTTCTAGAAAAGATTTTTAACATAGATTTTTATCATGAGAAACTAAGCTTCAGAAAAACCAATTTCAGATGTTCTTACAATAAAAATTTTTTTTAAATAAATTTCAATTCAATTAGAGTTAATTCAGTTTATTACATAATATAAGAAAATGCACCACCGCCTAACGCTTTGCAGATTTATTGAATCGTGGTCAGATTCATCGCCGTCGGAGGAACATTCCAAAAAATCTAAATCACTATCTCTATCAAAACTAAAATGTCTTTCAGAATCTCATAAATCATCCGGAATTTACAATCTGTCAATTGCTGAACGATTTCTAGCAGCCATTTCTGATTAGAAAAGGCGGCAAATAAGTGAAGTTAGAGCATAAATACCGAGTACTACCTTCAAATGCCACAATTTAGTGGACGAATAAAGACATCTGTTGATCAAAACCTAAATAAAATGTCTAACAATGTATAAAATGTCTAACACTGCATCGAATTTATTTCACTGGTTAAACAGTGAAAACGCGGGATGATCTCATCAATAAACGAAGAAAAAAATCGCGGGATGAACAGCCAGAGGGTTAAGAAAACGCCAAGGCCCAAATTGGTTTTCAAAATTCTGATCCAGCCATAGATATAGGAATAGTGAACTAGATTGCGCAAAAGGGAGGAAACTTGTTGCCAGTGCACTTCCGGAGCAGACGACATGATAGTGGCAGAAAGACGAAAACGTCGCTGCTTACGACTGCTATGCAACAGCATTAATTTACATTTAAATACAGAATTGATGATTCGTTCAAGCATTGAGAATACGCATTCAGAACCAAATTCAACTAAAAAACATTTTGTTATGATATTTTGCTAGCTATTTTTAGTTTATTTTTGCTGTTAGATGGTCTAAAAATGTAACACATTAAAATAATCGATTAAATGTTTATTTTTGCACACAAGGAAAACAAAAACTTTTTCTGAACAAAGATGTGAACTGAAATAAAGTATCAATTGTGTATTGGAAGTACTACTGTAAAAGACCTAGGTGTCATAGATCTCGTAAGAGAAAACTACGTTCATATCAAGGGGGAGGGGTGATTGTGCTTCGTGTTACATTTTCAGAAAATCATAATATTGTGGCATAGTTTGGTGATTGAGTTTGGATCTTTCTTTCCCTCGTAAATGTATTTCTAATGTTCTTGAGATTCAAATACGCCTTCTTCTACTTTTTTTTTTTAAGCAAAAAGGCTATACTTAGGAAATTTTACCCCTTTTGAAGTGGGAGTCCAAAACGTGTTTTTTACACGTCCTTTATATCTTAAAAAGAAACCGATTTCCAAAAAGTTATAATGTTATATTCTAATATGTTATAATGTAATAATGTTATAATGTAAATTTCGTGGTTTAGGTGGAGGTCTTGGTTTTTGTTCCTAAAAGTAAATAAAAAAAAAACTTTCTCTGTAAAAGAATATTTTAATGTATATAACAGAGTTGCATTAATTTAAATCAATTGATTTTTAAAAATATTACTTGATTGAAATCACTTTATTTTAAATATCAAGTTAATCTACTTCTATGAAATAAAATTGTTTATGTATCTTTTGTTTTTTTTAAAATGAATATTTAAAGAAACAGGATACAGAATTAAAAAAAAAAATATTTCATTGAATTTGTGTAAGCAGTAGAGATGAGACGGGCTCAGCCCGAGCCCGAAAGCCCGAGCCCGAGCCCGGGCCCGACTCGGGCTCGGGCTCTGTAATTCACGATTGCGTTCGGGCTCGGGCGGGCTCGGGCGGGCTCGGGCTCGTGAAAAATTTCTCCTTTGTTGAACATACTCCTTGAAACAAATTTTAAAAAGTGATTTATGGGATAAATAGATGTACTTATTTCAAAAAATAGCGGCACGGGGGACTAGAAGGTGTGTGAAGCTCCAAAATTTATTGTATCCTAATTAATGAAGTAGTTCATTTTATTTGTCTTTAGATGACATTTCGGGCTCTGGCGGGCTCGGGCTCCAACTTTAATAATATTGCTCGGGCTCGGGCGGGCTCGGATTAAAAGTCTTCGGGCTCGGGCGGGCTCGGGCTTCAAAAAATGAGCCCGAACTCATCTCTAGTAAGCAGGGGTTGGCCTAGTCACTACTTTTCTAAAATACCTACATTTAGAAACAGTTTACTAAAATTTGTTAATGGTTTAGCAGTTGTTTAATGTTTCTTTAAATTTAAGATGGCATTCATTATTTACTTAACCATGAAAATATGTAACAGCATGTACACAGTAAAATGCATAACTAGTATAAGATTTGAAATGGATGTTTTTTCTTTATAAAATAAAATATATTCTGAAAGAATCATGTTCACAAAGAAAGAACATAATAAAATGTAGTACATAGTAACACGTTTTTTATTAATTCTACTAGTTTACTTGTTAGATAAAGAGTCTTTATCTAACAATTATCTAATGTTAGATTCGAAGATTGTCAAATAAATATAAAATGTCTGATTATAAACCTAGTTCAACCCCAATCAAGCCTGAAGAAGTAATTAAAATACAAACATATCATTAAAACAATTCTGCCAAATCTGTCAATACATAATTATAATTGAATTTAACACATGAATGTCAATTTAACAAAATTTAATAATTGGATTTTTTAAATTTAAATATTAATTATAGCTATATATCAAAATAGATGTACTATGAGTCTTATTTTGTGTATGTGGAAACAAAATATGGAAAGGAAGAAAAAAATTCAAAGGCAATTAAAAAAAAAAAAAAAAACGATTATCTTTATTTTCGTTTTTACAACAATATGCATTCTGAAATTAACCCATTTATGCCTAGTGTCCCTTTTTTGGGACGGCATTTTCGCTATTAGTCGAAAACGTTATTTATTTTTCCTAGCCTTTGTTCATGAGTATTGAGCCTCAACTATACAAAATATTTTAACATGGCCAAGTAGGATGTTAATATTTCGATTTTTATGCATAATGATTTTAAAAGAAATCATCCCTTGTTCAAGAAGTTGACATCAGAAATTCATCTATAATTTCTGTTATCAGTAAAAATCGAAGAAAGTCGCAAAAATATCCAGGCACAAATGGGTTAAGTACACCCTCCAAAAAAAGTATTCGTGCAAGAGAGAAATTTCCTATATTTTAGATTTGCAAATAAAATTGAGTTTTTGAAAAACGCACAATTTGACAGAATTACGGAAATTCATATTTATACATAGGCTAATTCATATTCTATGATAAATAATTTTTAATATACAAAACCAACGTAGGAAATTTAATCTCTTGCTCGAATACTTTTTTTGGAGGGTGTATATTATCAATTTCTAAGGCATGAAATATACATATAAAGGCATTATATTAATTACTGTGTACAATAAAAACTTTTTAAAAGCTTTTTCGGTTTTTTTTTCTTTCTTTTCTTTTGAGAGGGGGTGGGGTGGGGACAATATCCCATTCCCATTATCCCTCCCTAATAAGTACCTCGTTTAGAACTTACCTTTTTCAAATGCTTTGGAAAATTAAAGATAGTTGGAACTACATCATCTTTTAGCAACTTCCGATTATGATTTGATTCAAAACATTCAGCACTGAAGTGTTCTGAACAAATAAATGTATGTATATTAGGAACAAAATTATCTCTTTTTACAGCAGAAATCCATTTATTTGTCAATTCTTTATTAGATAGTGGAAACCTAAACAATCAAAAAGTTATTAAAATCAGAAAGTCATCTAGAAAAATTAAGTAAAATGACAGTTTGCAGCATCGAAGCATTGTACAAAGCATGTGCACTTTTTGTGCACAACATTGCACAAAAAGCATCAGAAATAATCCTCCCGTGATAACTTTGCTTGACATAACTTAACTGTTTTATGGCTTTTTAAAAATACATTTTATAGTGTACTATTGTTTGTTCAGACAGAGATGTGTAAACTTAAACGTACATTCAATTAAAGCACTGATTTAATAGAATTTCAGTTAATATTAAAAATTGCGTCACCAGCCAGGTTTTTTTTTTAAATTAAACTGTGGAATGATACAACACTACAGAGCTGATATGCTTATTTAAAAAAAAAAAAGTTAAAATACTTACCATAAAACACTAACTTAATAAAGCTTACTTAAACAAAAGTATAAAGAAACATAAATAAAGACTTAAACAAACAATCACGTTGAACTAAAAAAAAAATGAATTTAATATTAAAACTAGTAATTTTAAAAGTCGTTAAAAAATGCTCAAATGTGGAAAGTCTAGTTAGAATAAATAAGATAAATTCAATATCCCCAATTCAAGAGTTATTTTTGAAAAATGATAGAAAAATTGATCATTTCCTGTAAAATATGATTAATAATTATTCGTAAAAAGTAAATTACGATGCTTTATTTATCTCATTTTTTATAGTTTAAGTGCCAAGTATACAATTTGAAAATAAGTATATATATATATATATATATATATATATATATATCGTACGGTCAAATGTTTTACGATTATATTTATATAGAAACATGAATTAAGCAATGTCTACCTCAATTCAAGAAGGATGTGCAATATCTCCTTCAATTACTTCACAAAGTGAACGAAAAGCATAGGTAAATATGAAATTTAAAAATACTACTGTTATTGAACATCAATTGATATTTGATTTTCAATACCACCAATTTCAAGCATTTATTACCTGTGAAAGGATATTCCAGATCCTTTCCTAAACCTGTTGGTGCAATTATACGCACAGCACGACTTGGGCATGATGATGTTTAAAGTTAATTAAAAATAAATAAATAAAAAAGATGCTGAACTAGTGGCGAAAATAACCATAAACCATTATCAAGACACTGCTTTCTGCCACTATCATGGACGATGCCACCGAAGATATTTGGCAACAAGAAAAACCTCTTACTAGCATACGGATGCGTGATCTAGTTATTCCTATATCTATGGATCCAGCAGTTTTGATGTTGAAGACGCAACACGTTCTGCAAGGCTAATTGAAGACACAATAAAGGCATAGCTGTCAACCTTCACGATGCCTTCAGGAGATTTTCCACCACAATTTTTAAATAGTTTTACTTTATATTAAACTTTTGGCGTTACTTTAACAGAAAAATTCAAGGATTATAGTGATTAGGCCTTTATTTACTTTTCTTCCGTCGGCTTCACCGAGACTTTTTCCCTCAAATTTTTCTCTTTTTTAAATTTCATCTCAAAATATTTTTCACCTTAAATCAGTTAATCTGTAATTTGTTCTTCCCAAGCACTCCCTAGAGAACGTGCACTTATCTCTCTTAAGAATAAATTGCTAATAAAAATTAGTGGTGGAAAATCTTCCGAAGAAATCGGGAAGGTTGGCAGTTATGTAAAGGCATTCATTGATGAAAACTGCCGAATGACACTCGTGAGATCGCTGAAAGATTAAATTTATCGAATTCGACCATTCATGATTATTTTAAACGCCTCAAAGCTCGAGATATGGTTTCCTCGTGTTCTTTAAAAAGGAAATGACTTTCCGAACAACCTAATATAATGGGCGGGCCCTTACCGTTTAGGCATTCGCAGGTACATCGGCCCGAAGTATTGGGCATTTTACTGCGGGCCACTCAGTGGGAGGCCAATGTTATCCCCAATGAAGAAATTGGACGAGTCAACAACCAAACGCAACCCGGTTAACCCTGACCCAAGGCGTCATAGAATGCTTCTTTAGTCACAACAGCGCCTGGGCGGCATTTAAATTGTGTGGAAATCTTCATTTTTGCTTCAGTTAGAGCGCAGACAGACATCTCGAACCCTAAACACTGTTCGAACGTGTTTAAAATTATTAAAGCATACGACGCAGATTACAATAGAAATTTAAAATATCAACAAAAGAATGTGCGAAATTTGATGGTGTACCAATTACAAAACTAAAAAGTAAACTTAATTTTTCGGACGTGTGTCCGTAAGCATGTCTATAATAAAAGTTCACTCTATGTGAGTGTTCACTATGTATGTCACTATGTATGTAAAACAGAAGATTCATTAAAAATCAAATTCCACCGACTCTGGATTTTTAGTAATTTTTCGCTATAGTCAGCTCAAGCATATACTTATCAAATAATAACGTTTTGTGAAATTTATCGTTGCTCTAAATAAAAATCAAAATTTTTAATGGGGTAAGCTGCTGCAAATAACTTCCAGTAGCAGCGAATCTGACTGACTGACTATGAATGATTAACGGAGCACCATAGCAAATAAGCATTATCTCCAGTTAGAATAAATTAAATCATGAGGTACATTATCATGTGGTAGAAAAAAAGGGCCGAAAGCCCAGATCAATCAAATCAGTATGGAGCCGATGAAGTCCAGAAGTCGGGAATCAACGGCAGGAAGCAGTAACAAAAAAGGTCCTTAACAATAAAGTGAGGTATGGCAAGAGGCGTTTCCCGTTGGGTAGGAAATCTTAAAAAACGGAACATCGACGCCCTGCGTCACCCAAAAGTTGGCACTGACAGAAAACTATGAAATCGCAGTCCTAACTGAAGGATCCAAGGCATACACTGAAAATAATCGGCAGCTCGATACTGGTATAGTTGCTATAAGCATTAAAAAATATCTTCAGAGAGTTAAAATACCTTTCTGATATAAAATAATTTCTTATGATCCGATTCCTTATCATATATTGCATATAATTAGCGATGGATAAAAATCCCTATTTTTCGTAAAATTAAACTTTCTATCTGAAATTATTAGAATGTTGTTGTGCATGAGTAAATTATCAACAGTTTTAAATAGTTTTAAATTTTGAAGGTACAATTTCAATAATTGACAATATAAAATTTATGATTATAAACGCACAGCGCCATCTAACAGGTAAACTTCATTTAGCTCTTTCACAACACGTCGATGATCTTTCTACATTCAAGTCTGTCGAGACAGTTTACAGGAACTTGGAAATAAGTAAGTGAAAGAATAAGTTCACAAGAGCGATTTCGTAACTAGTTTCAAAAACGTATATTTAAATGTTTAACAAATTCATTTTAAAACTGCACTTATTTCGTTACGATTGCAAAGTGCTTAAGTGAAAAACACATTCATGCAAATTTTTGTCATACCACCTTACTATATTTTGTTTAATAAGTGGATGTGTGAGAATGGAAATTTGACCATAAGCTCAGGCAACTGGCGTGGAGTAGGACAAGCCTTTATCCTCCATGCCGCGGGTCCTCTGAAAGAAGTTTGCCATCTGTTTAGTTATGCTCATGGAATTGAGGTTAAGGGCTTGTGCTTTTCTACGCTAATCACCTAAGCGTACGGCCGTGGGTTCGGTTCTCACTCATACCTGATTGTTCAAATTTCCTCTCTGTGCTAATAAAATCTGTCATTCTGCTGTGACCTTTACTTCAACGAGGAGTTACAAGCGGCTTCTTGAACACAAGCACACAAGTTCGAAAATGAATGTTTCAAATACAAGAACAAAAACTTGGGTTATGATTATCCCCCCCCCCCCCGATAACTTCATATTATAAAGTATTTTCACGTCACGTCACTGAAATTTTTTTTCTGTCAACTCGGATATTTAGGTATACAAAGCCACGTTTTCGGACAATAATCATTCTCAAATGGACGAGCCTCACCATGGCAGAGTGGTTATGTCGCTGTAAATGGTAGACGGGCGAAGTGGGAGTTTTCCGTGGTTCGCACCGAAACTTCGCGTAAATGCGGGTTAAGACACCTTAGAAAGACCCCCACGGAGGGCAGCCCCCCCCCTTGTGTTGTCCTTCTGACGAGGATTTATTAGCGGATTCGTGCCAAGAACGAAAATCCGATATCCGTGTTCACAATAACAATTGAACGAATGTTTGACAAAAAAAAGTTAGTTGCTAACGTGTGACGTAGTGATAATGAAGCAAGTGAAACAAAATATTGTTCCGATTCTTCCTAGCATGCAATAACAGTATAAATAGGATGCATTCGTAAACGACAAACTCGTTGCATGAGTTTTCGTAAGAAACCTGGAATGCGTGTGTTTAGTGCTGTCAATGGTTATCAGTTTCTTTTGACTTTACGAACAACTTCAGTTTATTTAGTTTCGTCACCTAGGAGACGTGTTTCTTTACAATTCGCGAATGCATTAAAATTTTTTTCAGGAGAGTTTTTAGTACATACTCAATATAAAATCAACAGAATTTTTAAAAGAAAGAGTGGCCATAATTGAAGTACACAGATCAAAATTTAGAAATTTCAACTTCATTTTTTCAAAAGCATTTAGCAAAAGAAGTTCAATTTTCGTTAATAACGGTTTAAATCAACTTCAATCTCAACACTAAAACATGCATTTTTTTATTTACTAAAATGAAAAATACAAGAGAATGATTACCTTTGAAAAACTATGTACCTTCGTAGTAGTTTCTAATGTATGCCTGAATTTCCTCCTCGAAAAAATAATGGCCGCATTCTTAAACGCCAAACAAGTTGCACTCGTGCAACGAGTTTCCATCTAAGGTGTTCGTAAAGGAAACTGAGAGCATTCAGTTCAAAAACTCGAATATTCGTATACAAAACTGAGTGCGATTAGTTTCACACGAAGTAAACTGAAAGCGGATTAGGTTCATCGAGTTCGTTGAGAAGATTACTTGCTACACGTTGTTTTGATTAGAAATGGCGTCCATTGTTATGGAAAAGTATGTTGTTATGAAAATTATATTACGTTTTCTGAAGCTTCAATAATTATTTTTTCGAGGAGACATTATTTTTCAAAGTTAATCATTTTCTTGTATTTTTCATTTTAGTAAATTCAAAAATGCATGTTATAGTGTTGAGATTGAAGTTGATTCAAACCGTTATTAGCGAAATTTGAACTTCTTTTGCTAGATACTTTTGAAAAAATGGAGTTTAAGTTGAAATTTCTAAATTTTGATCAGTGCACTTCAATTATGGCCACTCTTTCTTTTAAAAATCCTGTTGATTTTATATTGAGTATGTACTAAAAACTCTCCTCAGCAAAACTAACGCATTCCCGAATTGTAAACAAACACGTCTCCTAAGCGTCGAAACTAAATAAACTGAAGGTATTGCTAAAGTCCAAAGAAACTGATAACCACTGACAGCACTAAACACACGCATGCCAGGTTTCTTACGAAAACTCGTGCAACGAGTTTGTCGAATACGTATGCACCCAATATTTGAAGCTTCAGAAAAGGTAATATAATTTTCATAACAACATACTTTTCCATAACAACGAACACCATTTCTAAACAAAATGAACGCGCAGAAAGTAATCTTCTCAACAAACTCAATAAAACTAATCCGCTCTCACTTTACTTCGTTTGAAACTAATTGCACTGAGTTTTGTATACGAACGCTCTAGTTTTTAAGCTGAATGCACTCAGCTTCGTTTGCGAACACCTTAGATAGAAACTCGTTGCACGAGTGCAACTCGTTTGGCGTTTATGAATGCGGCCATAGCCTCAAAACCGACAGCTTTGTCTATTTCTGGCATCTGATTATAGTTCACGTGAAAGTAGCAAGGAAAGTATAGACCCTGAAAGTAGTAAGGTCAGGACCTCCAATCTGCCAAAGATTCTTACTGTAGGCCGTCAAGAAGTAAGGATGGGATATAGGGTTTGTATTGTTTTATGATATTGTAATTCTTAATATATGAGCAGAATATATATGAATACCATAATTTTAAAATAATAATCAAACATTAGTTGAGTCTGTTGATAAATTATATAGTAAAAATAAGATAAGTTGCGCCCCCCCCATTTTTTAATAATAAAAGAACCTGTCTTTTAAAGATGTCAACTTTTTTTAATGTAAGTGTGCAGTCTGGACCCTTCTTTTTAGGTAACTTTCGAAAATTCTATCTTCTAAATTACAAAGTGTACATTCTGAAATGCAGTTTTAAGGTTGGAAGTCAAAGTTGCGATGTTGCTTTGCTGTATAATGTTCTTCATTTAGTGTCTACAATATGCTTTTTTTCAGCATTTGCTATTCAGAAATACATCGGCATATTTAGTTTCTTTTCTAGATGCGTACGGTAGTTCTAAGTACTGTCATAAGCTCTCTGCAATGCTAAGTTGCATTGATCTACATGAATTTGAATTTTTAATTTTGGAAGAGGCTTGCGACGAGTTCAAAGCAGAGGGCGGTTTAGAAAGATGCTGTCCCTTCATCAAGCGTGATATACCGTCGATGCATCTAATAACATCGAAACAATTTTAATATTAGTCTATGACTGAATTGTCCTTTCTAAAAGTAGCTTAAATTTAATTCTGATTTATAGTATCTTAATTTTTGAAGATACTATAAACATGACATCAATTGAACTAGTTTAAGGGATTGAAATGCAGCGGTTCTCGAAAACACAAGTTTAAAATGAATAATGTCCTGAACCAGTTTTTTCTTGGTTTAACTTTTTACGCAGTAAGCGAAGTTCCTAGAACAGCTGGGTATACGTCAAAAGTATTTGAAATATAACATGCTCGCGAAATAACGTTTAGGCCGCCCGTTAATTTGTAGCTTAAATTTTGTCTGATTCTGCTTAAAAATCACCAGACTTAATTTATGCTAGTTCTGTCCCAGATCTATTTCCTCTTTGGGTTTCTGTGCTTTTATCTGATCCTATTGTCTCGCTAATCCACTAATTTTTTTGATCCGGTTCAGAACTTGGCATAAATTTCTCCACCTCCTCCCCAAAAATATAAAAAAGTATCTGTATTTTAACAAGAAATTAAGTCTTAACTGAATAGACTTAACTGGAACTTTAAAGTCTCATAAGTTGGTTACTTGACTTGTTTAAATTCCAAATTGACTTATTGTAAAATGTTACATTGAATAAATACAACGAAGAAAACTAAACTGAAATAATTTTAAAAATTGAATACATCCGAATACTGTCAGTGTGAATGAGTAATTGAAATGTTTTTAATAACAGCAACGTTAACTCTGTAGGTATTCTTCAGGAGCCATGCGTATTTTTTAGTGGTGAATCGCATATTTTTAACACTGGGTTGAAAATTAATAAATTTTGAATTCATTCTTTGCTTTTTTTCATTCGGAATAGCTTAATTTTAACGTTCAATAAGTGGTTTCAAGCTATCAGGAGTAAACATTCTTTTTGTTTAACTGCAAAGGATGACCTATTTTTTTGTAGTTCAATTCAGATTGTTTTCCGTGTCTCCGTGACTATAGGTTCTAACTGAAAACCTGACGAACAGAACTGCAATTGGTAAGTAATTTTTATTCACTAGACAGCATATGGTTACAGTAACGTTACTGATGCTGTAGACGTAACCTATACGTATGGTTTGACGGCGGGGTATACTTGGCAAAACTGGTAAATTTTCATTATGTCTACAATTAGGCTAGTCAAACAGAATGAAATAGACTTTACAATAGATGAATACTGCTCTTTAGTTGGTCTTTAGATGTACAACGTGCTTTTTCCATAACGTTTCAGAAAAATATTTTATGGGACTTACGCTTTGAAAAGTATAGTCAATTATTTTTCCCTAGCTTCATCATTCGGCAGGTGACTGCAGTACATGAAAGCTTACGAAGTTGTTTCCAAATTGCTTGCGTAATTTGAACTCTACCGTGATACGAAAGCTCTCAATATATTTATATTGCACTGTTTGATGGTATTTTACCTATCGCAGCACAGTTTTAGAAAACTGCAATGGTAAGGCACTTAATAGTCATCTTTTCAAGTATTTAAAGTTGTACGTCTCGTTAAGCTAGTTCAAAATTCTGATAAATCACTAAAAGTTAGTGAGGTTAAGAAACATAGTACCTGTAAGAATTGCAGAAAATCAGAATCCCGTCTCTAAAGTAAAATCGAACGATCTGTAGTAGCTACTATGCGGTAACGGTAACACTACAGGGCATATTGTGGCCAATTAGCTGCACTTTCATTTTTCTGTAATAAAAGAAAAATTTTGTAGTCTGTCTAAAATGTGCTTTAAAAATAAATACAAGGCCATTATGGAAATATTGTTTTGTTTTTAAAAACGCATGGCAACATTATTTTTGAGCAAATAAGTATAAACACAGTGTGCATTCAGCTCGTTGAACAAATTTTTGTCCGAATTTTTGATGTTTTCTAATTTTATTGTTATATAAAAATACTTACAAAACTATTAAATAATACTAGTGTTAGGACTAAAGTAAAATTAGGCTACTTTACTTTCTTTTGTTTTTATGAGAGCTATAAGATGAACATTCTGATTTTTCAAATTTGAACTATTTTCATGAATATTCGGGAAATTACATGGTGCATTTTTTTAAAAATACCTTTCCTAGAATAAGTAAACCTAAATGAAGTTGCAATTTCATTTTCAGCTCATTTTGAAAAACCGTGATTTTTGTTAAAATAACTCTTAAAGTTAACGAACACGGTAGTTTTAATGTCTTGCTGCCATTGAAAGTTTTGCATGAAATGGGTAAAATGAAAATAGCATAATCGTTTATGTCTGGCATGTCTTAATTCGGAAATAAAACTAATGGTTTCAAGTTAGCATAGCTTGTTTACCAGTCTGTATAATTCAAGGAACTTGAGAAACCAAGTTATTAAAACTTTGGTCCAGAGTAACTTATTTAGATGTGTATACTTCTCGCTGCTTTCTAAGTATAGAGTGGAATACTAATTATTTTCTGAGGGAATTCTAGTTATTTCGTTTAAGGACTTTCTTTAAAAAACGAGAGTTCTATTGCGAAAACTTTAGAGTGAAATTAGACCTATTCTAGATGTAAAGGTAGTACAGGCGGCGTGTCTAAACTGAAATATTTCTGAAATTAAAACTATACAAAACTTCGTGAGTTACTAGTAATGTCTATCACCATATATTCAAATTGTTTCGCACTGTGTACCTACATTCGGTAAATGCTTACTTTGGAAGGGATAGAATATTGAAGCATGGCACCTGCATTGGGCCCAGTAAAAATCGATTTATGCAGGTTCTGTACTTTAATATTTCATCCTGAATCAGAAAGCTGTAGGAATATTTCAAATTCTAAGTTTCGTATTTTTTCGTAGCTGAGATATTCTAAAACTAAATTCTAGTGTTACACATAAAGTTAATTTTGTAACATTCTCTGGTTGTAATAGGACTTGGTTTCTCGCAAGCTTTACTTGGATTTTACCATGCCTGTGAGGTTTGCTTTCGGATATTCCATTTCAAAGAATGACTAGAGGACAGGCAATACAATAGCTGCAGTGCTAGAAAAAATTAATTTGGCATAAGGAATTTATCAGCGTTAGGCTTTCAAGTAGAATACTGCCTTAGACACTTAATCTTCGTTCACGTCTATGAAAAATCTAGACAAGCGATACTTATTGGGAAGGACGTTAGTAAAATAGTTTTTTGCAGTGACTACTTTTATCTTATATAACAGTTAACCCTTTAAGCGGGCAATTTTTTTTACCGAAATGCTTCCAAAAAAGGCATATTTTGAAAGGCATATGATGAAATATTCCCGCTCTCGCGCTAGGAAGAAAAACCCGGCTGAAAAGTATTTCAGTTACATGGACAAGCCACGTCATCTATTGAAAAATATTAATACTAAATAGTCTCTTCACAATAATGAAATATACGGTCAAATCAGAAAAGGACAGGAGAAAATATCGATGCCCGTACGCTATACGGGCAAACCAGTTAAGGCCAATTTTGGGTAGCACGTACACTGTACGGGCAAACCGCTTAAGGGGTTAAAGTAGTATTTCGCGACTTTTCAGCCGCTTTCAATTTTGTACGAAGCAATTGCGCGATAGGGTAAAGATTATCTTGCCTTAAATTGGAAATGACTTTACGTCAGGCTGACAAAGTGGTTTTTGACAATTGTAATACAAACTATTTAGACCGAATTAAAATTTTGTCACTTAACCTTATAAAAATGAAGGAATGACATCCTTATTTATTTTTAAAAAATTAACCATTACACAAACAACTGTTAATATATTTTTAGAAATGAGTAGGTTTTTGGCAAAAGTATTGTCATGGTTACTAAAACGAAGTCGCGTTAGACTAAATAAAACTCTGAATAAACTGAAGTACTTGAACATCTTTTATAATATCGTGATCAAGAGCGGTCTATAAATGTGTTTCGCCTATTGATGTATCTTGAAATTTGCAAATTGCACGTTCAATAATCTCTTAGACATTTAATCTTTTATATTTTGTATGAAAACGCTAAGTAATTTACTTTTTACAGCTATTAGTAAGTACTATGGTAAGGTTGCTTTTTTTAAAGCGGAAAGCTAATTCCCCAATTAGATTTACAGTTAAATGTTTTCAATGTTATTTTAAATAGTAACGCAATAGCTGGACATATTAAAACGAGTTGAAAATGGCTGTCTGAGACAAGTGTTAATATATTTACTGATTAATAGTTTAAATGTTTCAATAAATAACAATTTGATAGAATTTTGCTGTTTTTACGGTGCTATCTTCATGGAAATCTGCAATCAGTGCAAATTTCAATGTATGTTTATTCAACGGCCATCTTGTTACCTGCAATACATTTAGTCGCTGCTGTTTAAGGAGGCAATTTGACTGCTTTTTTAACCTTTCGCTCTTGTACGAGAATATTTTTAGGTCCTGGTATGCTGTTGAGGATGTCAAACCAAGATAGAGATCATGGGCAACCGGCATAACCTGCTAGCTAGCGAAGAAGATGCAGAACCCAAATTTTTCATTTGAAGTTGCAGTAATAAAAAGAAGGCAACAAGAAAGCTTTTCGGCTCTTTATACAAAAACAGGTTTGGATAAAGGTTTGATTTGGATGTCTTGTGTTCCTGGATGAAGTAAGAAGTTATTTGATACTATTTTATGTGTTTTCAGTCTTGGTTATTTTCCAGATGGTAAAAATATTCAACTTCAGTTTTCTAAATTTACATCTCATAAAATTAAAACAAATGACACTTTAGGATGATTCATTGAGACGAACTAGATGTTAAAGTATTCAAATTTTGCACTTAAGGAACCCTACTGGAAAAGTTAATTTAATATCTAGTCTTAATGTTGCGTGTGCATTAAAAAACAAGCTTGTGCTTAAAGTTTAGTCTCGTCACGTGTGTTTTCGTTTACTGATTTCTAGATTAAAAGCAGTTAACTGAATTTGCAGTAAAATTTATTTTGAGTGACAAACTTGTAAATGTACAAAAGACTGAAATATGACGTCTTCGGAGTCTATACTTGGGACCTGGTCCAGAATATTTTTGCTTTCCTGATCTTTATTTTCTCTTCTCGGCAGATTGAAGAGAAAGTCTGCTGATCCTGTCTTAAGACTAGACAGGTCAGCAGTCGCGTCTCCGTACACATAGCCGTACATTTTTTTTTTTTTTGCTTCATTATACTAACCTTTTTTGCCTTCTGGACCAGGACTTTTACATTTGAATACTCCTTTTTACTCAAAAGCGTAAAACAAACTATAATCGGCATTTCCTAACTGCATGGTATAGTAAACTAAATTGGGATCAAAACTGTTCGGTTTTAAAATTTAATAAGTTTAGCGCAAGGAAGTCCGAAGATCATATAAAATCAAACTATATATGCTATCATCAGGATGGGAAATCGTATTGTGAAAAACATTTCTCAGTTTTCAGAGAAAAGGCGTGATGTAGAGTACGAGAATTTTAGCCTGGATATTCTCAAACAAGTCTTGGAATAAGCTAGCTTATCTCTTCCCGTAACACTTTTTCGAATGAAACCGTTTTAAAATTAAATACAAAGCGACGAAACAATATTTCAGAGAAATGAAAATGACAATGGTGGATATTTAATCTGCTTAAGGATCTTTTCGAAGTATTCTAAAAGCAATTTAATTAACGTAATGCCTGTTAATCAAGGAATTGGTACGGTTATATTGTACATCTTATTTAATTTGTTCAAAAAAGTTTTCTTGTTCATAGTCTTGCAAAACTTCGATTTTCAATCAACGAATTTTATAGATCACATTTTGTCGGCACCAAAACTGTGCCAGCTCATTTTTGTGGCAATCGTAAAATTTGTTTTCTAGTTCTTGGGTATTTTGCAATCTTCGATATGCTAGCTATTTTGCCATAAAAACAAACTAGTAAAATGCTGGCAATTCAGGTAAAATTTTAAGAACTTTAAGATTGCAGTGATCGGTATACTGATGTACCTAGCAGTTTTCATTTAGGTGAGATAAGCTGAAAGTATGATATGTTGAAAAAGTTCATAGGGAAAAATTAAAATCATTCTCAAGGTTTGCATGCTCCAAAATTGAATCATTCTGAAATGACGTTGCGGGGAAATAAAATTTTCACGATGTGAAAAAAAATTCCTGCTATAACTTTATTTATGCTTTTGACGAACATTCATTAAAATATGGCTGTTTTTCAGGTATTTCAGTTTGACTTCTTCGACATCAAGTTATTTGGAACTGCCGCAGTGCTTCAAGATGATGTATCATTAATCGTTGTGCTGCTGGGTGGAGTTATAGATTTGTGAAACAAGCTGATCGGAAGTTTGCAGTCTGCAACTGGAGGTGCTTCTCTTGTTCGAATTGTGATCAAACTGTCGTCGAAAATTTGGAACTCTGTCTTCAACATCGGTGAAATAAAACTTTTGATGTCGTGCACCTTAGCTGATTATAATGTCGGAGATGAGAAAATGACAGTAATTTTAAGTCTTCTGTAGAATTTTAAAAGGTTGCTCCCATTGTATATTCATTTGATCTTCTCTAAGTAAAGTTTTCAGGATGGTTATTAACTTTCAAAAATTCTTTCCCCACAACTTCTCCTTTCATATTTAAAAGAAACTGTCTTGGGTTAAATCCTTATGTGCTGTAAATAATTTCTCCGTCTGAACAAAAATGTTTGCAGTAGACCAAATACGTACATACGTAATCCATTTTTAGAAATGTATGGCTAAAGCAAGTATTTGGTTAAACTTCTTTGTCTAATGTAATATTACAATTGGCAACCTACGATCGGTTCCAAACCTTAGTGTAGTTATTCTTTAATTTTGTTAAAAAAACATGAATTTAAGAAGAGGGGGAAAAATCTAAAATTTACCAAATATTCATTTGGATGGGGAGTATTATACTTAATTCTCTCGTGCAAGAAATAGTTACGTAAACTATAACTAATAAATTCGTTAATGCGGTACGGAATTAATCTGGCTATTTGAGAAACGGCAAGTCAAAAAAAAAAAAAATCTGGCTGCTTACCTTCACAAGATATTTGAATAGATTGAAGAAATCAACTTTTCTGCAAAGAAGTTGCTCATTTCGTAGTAAATTTCGCAAATTAAGTTTCTGAAACTTTCCAATTTTCGGTCACTAGCAGCAAATTCTTAATTTAATTTTACTGGTAATCTGTTTACAAAAGCGAAAAAATTAAGTCCGTAACTGCAAGGCCTGACTATAACATTTTGGGCCCATGGAGAATCGCAAAATTTGTGCGCCAATAAATTTTTTGCTTCTACATACTTAGTGGCCAAAGTTTAGCCTATCTGCATATAGTGCCTAGGGTACAGGCCTCGGGTGCCCGTGTGATAGAGCCTACGCAAATGCAGTAGTTACCAAAAATTTTTTGCTGTTCTTTCCGTCCAGTTTCTCATAGATTGTCTATAATTTTAGATGCAGCAAGCATTTGATGAGGCATTTTGTTAGTCCTTTCATACACGAAAAAGCGTTAGTCAAATAACTCTTTAAAACGCCATAAGACTGCTAACTACTTAATTCTTACTAACCCTACTAAACGGTAACATTACTAAATGAAATCTTGTGGCATTTTAAAAGAAGTTACTTGAATTAAATTTCTGTTTGTGAAAGGTCAGAGATTAGTCACTCAAAAGCTCGACATCGCTGCTAATTAATGAAGAATATTGGATAGTGACAAAATAAATATGCTTTAAATTTTCGATTCGGCGTTAGCGAAAAACCAGCTTAAAGTCATCTACATAATCACGTTCATCATTTATAATGAAATAGTCTTGTATGAAAGCCATAAGGTAAAGTTTTCGCAGTTACTTAAAGTTGAGTAAAAATTCTTTCCCTAAACCATAGTCTTCAGTTCACCACAAAGTGGTTCTATAGTTTCCTCAATTAGACAGAAAAATTAATATTGATTGTTTCAATACCTATTTTACGCTATCAATCGAGGCATTGCATACTTTCTGAAGTAGTCAAGTGTAAAACTCAATTTTGAAAACCCCACCATGGTAGAGTGGATAATTGCATCGTAGACGCCTGCTTACTGCCTTATATTAAAGAATGCTGTTAAAAACTGCGAATGACATGTTAAAATATGCATATTTTACAATTATTAGAATTTATTAGGCACAAAAATATGATAAACTACTTTAATTTCGCAAAAGTTCCATTTCAAAATGTGGGAAAAAGATCCTTTTGCACTGCAAATTTTATTTTGACGTTTTAGAAAGCTCCTTGAGGGAATGAAACATTTTCATAACACTAATAATCGTATTTTGACAGGTAAAGAAGTTAATTTACCCGCAGAAAAATCATTTAAGTATCAATCAATTAAGGTAACAGACGAAAAAAGAAGTACTATGTTCTTTTGTAAAAGATCATTCCCTAAATCGACTCGTCAGATATTTCAATGAAACTTGGTTACATTACAAGAATAATTTTTTCGGTCGGGATCTATTGCTATGAAGATAAATCATTTAATCTTAATTTGAGAAAAAGCGGAAACTAAACAAAAGTAAGCTTTGCCAAAGACAGTGGTTCCCAACCTTTCTACGCGTACCCAAACAAAATAGGCGAACTCCTTATGTAATTGTTGTGTATTGGTATGCTATTTTCACGAGACAATAGCAAACCTAGCAAGACAATAGCAAACTTAGAATGTGTAACACAATGTTTTTATATAAAGATAAGAATTAGAGAATTGGAATTTTGCCGAAATTGTTTTAGCGATAGCCACTTTAAATACTGTGGTACATAATGACACGTTTGTTAAATTTATGGGGAAAGTTTATACTGAAACATAGCAACTTGATGTTTGTTTTGTTTTTTTTTAATTTTCGTGGATGCACTGTTTTTATGTAAAATTCTATTTTCCTGAATATGGTGTATAGAAATTTGTGGGGAGAGGGGGAGCTTTAACAGAGAAATTTGTCATGACTTGCTCTTGTAAATCCTCTTTTCAGCAAGCGTGTTTGTATGTATAAGTCAATTTTTGTGAAAATCTTATAAATAAAAATGCAGTATTTAATGCTTTGTGTTTTATTACTGTGTTTACAGCTTTACATTTTCTGAATGAATTTTGAATTTCAGCTTTTAATTGCAAATTTCACATTTCCTTGCCCCGACAAATGCAGCTCAAATGTTAAACTTATTTGTAAATATTCATTTATAGATAAGTAGCTGCATTGCCCTGGTGCTTTAATTGTTACGGCATAATTTACCGGAAAAATGGCAACTAATGTCTGTCTCTGTCTCGCAAATCTGTTTAGTTTCTCATAAACACACTTATTCTAAATGTTTTTTTTTCCCATTTCTAATTGTACAGTTTTGCAAATGTGGTAATGTTTACTAAAGGATTTTGAGTTCAGAGATTCAATTATTAGCGAAAAGTTTCAGTGGCAGTAGTTATATACTCGCTCCCGAGCCAGCATTTACATTAGGGTGGCTTTACGGCATGCTTTGGAATGTGTCATAAAAATTTGGAATGTGCCATTTTATTTAAATCCCATTAATGTGCCATTTTATTAAAGTCAAGTAAATTTGGATTGTGCCATTAAAAATTTAAATCTAAAATAGAGGGACCAGTGGGTTTTATTTTTGGATAATAAGTAGCCTTTCTCCATTTCAAATTTCATCAAAAGCAGTTTCAGCGTGATGGTAACAAGCTTATCCTCTCATCTAATATTAGTAGGATTCTGAAGAAATCGAAGAAAATGTTGGATTACAATGTGTGTGTTACTTGCTAAAGTGCATTTCGGATTTAAACAGTTGTTAGAAATAAATTGTGTAACTTGTATGGATCTGTTAATAGGACTCCCGATGGGTTCAATTTTCTTTCAAATTTTTGCGTTCCCAATCAGGGCCAGTTTTAAGTAAAATTGTTGGGGGTGGGGGAGGTGTAAAGTCAAAATTTGCCGACAATATACTCCAATATGCCTGTCATTTTTACCTTAACCTATTTGTGCCTGGATATTTTTGCGACTTTCTTCGATTTTTACTGATAACAGAAATAATAAATTTCTGATGTCAACTTCTTGAACAAGGGATGATTTCTTTTAAAATCATTATGCCAAAAAATTGAAATATCAACATACTACTTGGTCATGTTAAAATATTTTGTAGAGTTGAGGCTCAATACTCATGAATAAAGGCTAGGAAAAATAAATAACGTTTTCGACTAATAGCGAAAATGCCGTCCCGAAAAAGGGACGCTAGGCATAAATGGGTTAACGAATACATATAAAATATGCTGATGTATTCAATTTCATTACGAGTAAAGTGTAAACCATAAATAATCACTATTCAATCATCTCAAAATTCTTCATTTAACTCTAACAAATCAACAATCAATGCTAATAAATTACTTACACCGATACACCTGGTGAAGGGGGGGGATAGATTACCCAAGATGATTCGTATTAAATTTCCTGAAATTTTCATTGGTGAAATTAGTGGTTAGAATCACTAAACATTGGGAGATGGTTGACGTCCACGTCCAGGATTTCCCCCACTCCCTACCCTATGGAACCGGCCCAGAGTCCAATACGTTAACCCTGCACTATTGTGGCAAAGGCCACAGGTTTAATCATACTCCCTGAGTCTTTGAAACGCTGAAAAATCATACTCCCTGAGTCTTTCAAAACTAAAGAGAATAGTAACCGTCCGCGAGGGCCAAATAGGCACCCTAGTAAAGAATAGGTACTCCTCAGTCCAGTTCAGTAAATTTAAGTCAGTGCTCATACCTCGGTTATAAAAAAGGTCTTTTTTTCCGTGCTAGTAAAAACTTGCATTTTGTTCTCCACCTCACTCGACGAGTACTAACGAGCGGTTACTTGAAACCGCCACACGAATTCAAAAATAAACGTTCCAAGAAACCGGTGAATGCAAATGTACGTCAGCTGTAAGGTATTTAAGGCGTAACTAGGGTGACCAAATTCCGCTAATTTGATGCAGCTGGTTAATCTTTAAGAGTCAAATAAAAACAGAACTACTGCAATTCGGTATAGAGTATTTTCACGTGACGTCATTGAAATTTTTTTAAGCCAACTCGGATACTTTGAGAGACAAAGCCACATGGGCAATGACCATCTCAAATGAACGAATGTTTGACCAAAAAAAGTTGGTTGCTATCTCACCATGGCACAGTAGTTAATTCACTGAAAATGGTTGATGGCGGACGTGTGAAGGTCCCGGGTTCGGGTCCCATCGCGCGGCTGCCGACCTAAGCATTCGGAGTATTCCATGGTTTTCTCCGAAACTAGCGTAAATACGGGTAAGGACCCCTTAGAAAGACCCCCACGGAAGGCACCTCCCGCCCTTGTATTGTCCTTCTCACGTGTATTTATAAGCGGCCTTCGTGCCAAGCACACAAATCTGTAATATATACTACACAAACAAGCAAACAAACAAAAAGTTTTTTGTTAAGTTGCGACGAGTGATAATGACATACAATTAACTAAGGGATGCCAGTGTCTCCAGGACTGTCCTCCTCTTCGTGAATCGCTTAACCAATTTATGCCTAGTGTCCCTTTTTTGGGACGGCATTTTCGCAACCAGTCGAAAACGTTATTTATTTTTCCTAGCCTTTATTCACGAGTATCGAACCTCAACTCCACAAAATATTTTAACATGGCCCAAAAGGATGTTGACATTTCAATTTTTATACGTAATGATTTTAAAAGAAATCATCCCATGTGGAAGAATTTGACATCAGAAATTTATCTATTATATTGCTGGTATTAGTGAAAAATGTATGGGCACAAATGGGTTAAACATACTGTCGTGAGTTGGATTCCCTCTCATCTCTTGCTTGTTTAATCTCCTTTTTTTCTGTGCTAGTAAATCTTTCATCGTGTTGTCCACGTTTCTCGACGAACATTTATAAACGGGTTATTGAAACCAATCAAACAAATCCGGGAAAATTTTTTTCCAAATACAACAACCTTCACCCTTTATAAGGCCGTGGTAAGATACTTACCACCTATGGGCTATTAACCCATTTGCGCCTGGATATTTTTGCGACTTTCTTTGATTTTTACTGATAACAGAAATAATAGATACATTTCTGATATCAACTTCTTGAACAAAGAATGATTTATTTTAAAATCATTTTGCATAAAAATCGAAATATCAACATCCTACTTGGTCATTTTAAAATATTGTGCGGAGTTGAGGCTCAATACTCATGAATAAAGGCTAGAAAAAATAAATAACGTTTTCGACTAATACCGAAAATGCCGTCCCCAAAAAGGGACGCTAGGCATAAATGGGTTAAACACAGAAATCAATTATCATTTGTGAATTTTCTGATTTTTGTTCAGTCCTATTGGATGTATATTTTTTTCCATACATCTAGATTATAAATTATATTTGGCTTATGAACTTTTCTTTCATTTGTAATTTTAAAGAAAGCTCGAATAATGCCTCGAAAATCGAGCATACGAATCATCGCTTTGAATTATATACTTTTGCATTTAATTTCGTGTTGAAGCAGCAAGTAGTTTTCCAACTTTGATTTTGTGAATAATTAATGTATTTTCCTGCAAAATTCCGATGTTTGTTTAATACTTGTTTCTCCAATTTTCACGTGGGATATTACAGTAGAGGGAAAATATATGAATTAATATTAAAAAATGAGCCAGAAAAATCACAAGTTCTTCGATTCTCTGCACATAAACTCGCCTGATAAAGGGTTAACAACAACTGGCTTTGCGTTTTTTCGAGCTCCAATTAGTGCAGAGCTGGTGGCCTAGAGGTTAGGGGACTGTCCTCTTCTACGCTAATCGCCTAAGCGTACGGTCGTGGGTTCAATTTCTACTCACCCCCGATTGTTTACATTTCTTTTCTCGTGTCTTTTCTGCATTCGTAAACGACAAACTCGTTGCACGAGTTTTCGTAAGAAAACTGGAATGCGTGTGTTTAGTGTGATAATGGTGATAATGTAGTGAGTAGATAAATGTAGCGAAATCTTTAAGAAATTAGGACAACTACCCAAACAGCACAGACTTGTCCAAAACGTGTCCATATGAACGAGTTATCGATGTACTGAGATGCACAAAATTCGTCTAAATTTTGTCCGTCAAAAGTTCATAACTTGTCCCAATGGCACGATAAGGCTTCCATGTGGTTTCATTCCGATTATTAGTTTCAACTGCAGATGTTTTTAAAGAGGCAATGACATTTTATGGCCATGCGATAATTGAATTTCGAAATTTTGGAACAAGTACTACCTTCGATGAAAAAGACACAACGCAAGAGAAAGTTTTTTTTAAGGTCGGGAAACTAGCCATAATCATTCTCATTCACCCTTACTAAGATCCGGAGTATTGCACATATTATGGAGGCCATAGAGATAATACATGGATAGAAAGGGATGGCATTATCTATCTTCAGCATTGGACGAAATGAAGTAACTGCGTTGGTCTAAGTATGGCGAATCATTTAGTTGGTTTCTTTTTAAATAACAGTGAAAGATGCACGATTTTACGGATTAAAAAGTAAAGATGCACAATTATATGTTACAATAGTTTTAAATGGAAAATCTCAACATTCTGCAGTTAAAAGTTTTACAGTTATGTCAAATACGTAATTATTCCTGGCGCCAACTTTGGCGACATTTCTTCTTCGAAATTGGAAGTGTCACCATAGAATAACACAGTCATATAGATCTGTTCCATGTTTACAAACAAACGCTGAGTTTTGCCAACCAAAAGTTCAGTTGTCTCCAAACATTCTGTTATTTAACATGGCGGTTTCCAACCACAGTTATGCTAAAGTATCGATTTCTTTGTCAAATTATGCTCATAACTTGTATAATATCACTAAAAAACGATATGTAAAAAAATTAAAATATGAGTTATCCAATGGAAGACAAATTATACTGCCAGACCCAGAAAATAAAAAATAAGTACAACTATTCCTATTGCTTAGCACTGACAAGTAATGAAATGTTTTGCCAACCAAAAATTGTTTTCCTCCTGGCTGTGACGTCACGTGGAACAAGTCTATTGCAATGTGGTCTAAGCCAGGGAGGTAGAGACCTGGAGAGAAACGTTAAATGGCACTCAGCTTCAAAAGTGACGTCCTTCAAGTATGGAAATAGGGGGCGCAAGATTAGATCGGCTCCCCTCTGGAGTATTTTCGCCTGGCGTCTCTGAAACGTTACTGAATTGTTTTTTGGTGGACTCGGATATTCAGAGGTACAAGGCCACTTTATCAGCCAATTACCGTTCTTACAAGAACAAAATTGTGACCAAAAAAAGTTGTTTGCTAAGTGTTGCTAAGGTATGCCGCAATAATAATGACGTAGGTGAAAAAGCTCAACACTGTTTGTTGTTAAGAAAAACATTTTATGAAACAAAACGATTCTAATTTTTGTAAAAGTTGTATTTATACCACAAACACGTATGCACCGTATGATAAACACCTGATAGCCACACGAGGGCGCCACTACCGATCGACTCCCATGTTTATCTTTTTCCGAAGGTTAAAATGCCATTTAGTTGTATGGACGTTTCTCTCCAGGTCTCTACCTCCCTGGTCTAATCAATATGGTGAATCGGTTACAGTTTCGGCTTCACTATCAGATAACTAATGCTGTCTCCTTGTATTCATATCTCTATGATGGAAGCACGAAGTCGGGGACTCACAATACCCCTTTTGAAAGGACGGACAAGTTAACACCCGAGCCCAGGGGCTCTATTCTGTCACGTTCGTTTAAGCGCACGTTCGCATGTATAGCATCAAATTGACATTATTATCAACCTACTAACGTAAGTTGGTATTCTACAAGGTAGGTAGAACTCTGGCGCAGATTCTCCCTACCGAGTGTTTACATTCTAGCATACGTTTTGAATTACCTCACAAATCCTAACGTTCGTTCAAACGAAAGTGGCAGAATAGCCCATGCTAGAAACTGAACCCGGACCCAAAGTGGATATCCTACACCACCTAAGGGGTCGAGGCAAAGAAGACAGAAATTATCTCACAAACGACTAAAGGAGCTTTTGACCACTGCGATGTATGAGTTTTTGATCATTCTGCCGTCACTGACCATATATTTGGTTTTGAAAATAATTACATGTTATTACTACCCACTATTTTAAAACACTGACTAAGCAAAATTTGAACACAACCGCTTAGAAAATTATTCAAGTATAATTTTCTTTAATTACATATTTCATAAAGTGTTATTATTTCTGAAAGGTGAACGTTTTACATGCAATAACTTCTCTAACTGATTCGAGTTTGATTTTCGAAAAACTAATTCGGTATTCACTAAAGTAAAATACGAAATTAGGCATACACTAGAATACTGTTTTAAGTGGGTGTAAAAAAACAAAGCATTTTCTGTTTCTACTAATTAAACTCCACTGAGCAAAATTTTTAATAGATTTATTTTCAATAACGTCAGTTCAATTAGAGGGAATGAAATATTATGAAATAATGCTCAAATTAAGTTTCTAAATTAAAAGATGTATGAAAAAAAGTAATTTTTTTTCGTAATTACTTTTTGCTTTCATGATTAGTGTATCGCCTGTCGAAACCATTTTTTACTTCATAGTAAATCTCTTAAACTTACCATTCCTATTTTCAAAACTGGAATTTAATAATATATATATTTATTTATTTAATATTTTGCGTAGGTAGCATTCAAATCTGATGTGTGTTACTAATCAGAAAAGCACGGGTTTTTTTTTTTAATGTCGAACTTTTTTGTTAAAATAGCTGGTGCATGGTAACTTAAATAATCCATTCTCAAAGAATACGGTTTTTTTAATACATTTTTATATTATTTTAAAACTTCTACATGTGTTATAAAGTAGATATTGTATTAAATAGCAAAAAATAAATTTATTGTAAAAAAAAGTATAAAGTACATTTCTTTCTTCATTATTTATTTCTGTTATATAAATTAATAAAATAAAATAAAATGATTTCAAAAGTATTTTCTTAGTTAAGAATATTTTCCGTTACTTATAACTTATTTAACCATACTTTAATTATGGGAATTACTTAAGATTAATCACATAAATATACCTCATCTAGCAGATGTTCTTACTTTGGTTATTAAAAAAATATATGTAATACTAAGTACCGAGGAAATATGACTTTTTACTTATTCATTCTTCTTTACTTCACTTTTTTTCAGCTTAGTGTCATTTTTCGCTAGAATAAGATGACATTTCTAAACATTTTTATACAGATTAAAGTACATGTAGATTATGAGGGGAAAAAAAATTCAAAAAGGGTTCTGAAGATTACAGCTTTGTACAAAAATTTTATATTGGGTATATGGCAAACATTAGCAAAATTTTGAAAATTAAAAAATAAGTCGAAATTCTGATAATATACATATCAAAATAATTTCCTTTACATCGGAGCTGAGATTAACAAAAAATATCTTTATTGAAAAAAAAAATGTTTTGCCGTTTTAAATCTATCTGCTCAAAGTCATTGGATTTTTTTTAAAAGATTTCAACAAAGAAATATTTTATCAGCGTTTCAAGTATAAACATGACAGATACTAACGAACTTTCGATTTCTTTAACAGGCAAATAAATTCGTGCTACGTAAGGGATTGTCTAAATGTTATTTGTGTGCGTTCATTAGTTTGTAATCCGTAAAAAGGAAAGATAAAAAAAATCTGTATATTTCCCTTTCTGACAAGGCTGAGACCAATTTAAAATGAGACGTCATATTTTAGAAGTTTCGGATGATGACACATATATAAGCAAAGCAATAAATGTTTTCGTGAGGGTGGAAGAAAAACTGAATTCCTCGAAAATTCGGAAGTGTTTTCGAAATAAATTATGTCGAAAAACAAAAGCAATTCAGAATTTTTCACATAAATTGTAGCAAAAAGCATTTTAAATGAGGTGCTTTACGCTTACCAGCAAACATTAGAGACCATAATTAATCACAATTAAAAACTGCTTGTTTGTGTAATATCATTGAACACTTGATAAATAACTTTGGTGCAATAGGTTTGATATATGTTATATATAAAATCAAAAATTGTCGTTTAAAAAAAGTAGTTGCTTTAATTTCACAAAAGTTATCAGTTACGTTTATGAAACTTTCAGAAAAAAAATTTAACAAAATGCACTAAGAGGAGTTCATTCGGGTAAATATTGCAAAACAGTGGATGCTTAAACTTTTCCCCATACGTTTCCGTTACTCTTATACTTGTACACTCAACTCCCGACAAAGTGAACTTTCGGCTATAGTGAAAGCAAACCATTACTCCCGATTCATATACAGCATCTCTGTTCAACATGGAAACACTTCGATTTTAGTGATCTTCGGATATAGTGAACGAAATTTGATGGTTTCCCTGATGTTCACTATAACCGGAGTTCACTGTAATTCTAAGTAGCGGTGTACCTCACTACAGTTCGTGAAAAGACTCTGAAATCGAGAATCGGGGTTTTCTGCCTCTACATTAGCCTACTTTTGCATATGTGCTACGGGGCCCAAGTCCGCCCTTAATTTTTTTTTTCCTCTATCCACTCTATCTAATTAAAATTCAACCAATTGTATGATTGTAGCAGTAATTTATATTCTGAATTTGTCTATGTATCAGACTTATACAGGGTGTCCCAAAAAACGTTGCAAAACACTTCAATTCTTCATCTATTAGTGATTAGTGGGCAATGTAAATTGAAAAAATTGTTCGAAATAAGGCAAGAAAAGGGACTAATTTAAGAAATAAATTTCCCCCTCTACTTTACAAAAAGTTACTATCGTTAAATTTGTATGCAACACCAGTACAAGTCCCAGTCCGTAAAATATGCCCCATACACTAATAAAGTGATTTACAAACTTTCAGCCTTTCATTAGAAAACGTTTCACACATATTTATAAACATAGATGATGAGGGGTTATACATGAATGAGAATGCAAATGTTTATTTCTAGAATTCAAAATATTGCTTACTTTCGTAATTTCTCAACGACCCTTGAAACATGATCATCTCACGTGATTTTTTTTCACTTCGTGAGCTATTGAAAAGTGGTTTCAGTCAGCACATATTTCATCTTCATATCTGACATCATTTAGGATAAAGTTCTCAAATTTTGTGCAGCATATCAAAGTGTATGAAGCACACATTTATGAGTTATTACTTTTACTTTTCTCTTTTTTTGTACGGGAGTCGTATACAAATTTAAAAAAAAGTACTTTTTAAGAAATAATGATATAATTTTTTCTTAAAGTAGTCCATTTTACTATATAATTCTGAATATTTTTTTCAGTTTACACTGCGCACTTATCTATGACAGATAAAGAAAGAAAACGTGTCACAACCTTTTTGAAACACACTGTTCATTTTATGTGCAGATTTTTTATTTAAAAGTTGAGCATGATCAGAATGAAATTATTATCGTGCAGAAGTACATGCAAAAAGTTGTACTTACATTTTTAAAAATGAATACCTGAATACTCGTGAGTATATTTGTATCATGCAGTAGAGGAACAAAAATTCTCTATTGTAAAACATCATGCTCTTAAGAAAAATAAAATTTATGCTCTGATAAAACTGCCTACATCTAGCTTCGTCCAAGATATCTTTTTTTCATTGTGCACTAACCAAAATGCTAGTGTAATATAATTAATAAGTTTGAATTTGTATACACGGTAGTGAACCTAGCGAATATTATTAAAATGCTAATATACCCACATTATCTAGTTTGTATTATAATTTTGTGCTTTTACATGCAAACTTATATATTCCCTTATGAAGTTATTCCGCAGTCTATAGAAAATAGTTCATAATTGTTACAACTTTTCAAAACGTAAATATATCCATGCTCATAAATATTTTGCTATCAGTTATTATGGAGGTAAAATCATCTCCACAAAAGCATAACTTAACGAAATAGCGTGCATTGCAACGAGTCCGAAAATTTATTCCATGAAAAGAATTAGTTTTGAAATACAGCTGATTATAAATATTTCGGGAGATCATTTTTAGGCGTAACATATTCTGTAACATTGCAAGTAAAAGGTCATTTCGAAATAAACCAATAAAGACTGTCATGCGGATTCTGTTCGAATGAATAGAAAATTTCCTATAAAAGTTTAAATGGAAAGGGATAAGAGTGCCTTGTCAGGGCTTTAAATGAAAGTAAACATTACACAGTTACTAATATGTGTGTAATATAACTATCCACTATTTGTAAAGAGTAATTTTTTATTTAATAATTAAGAAAATTAATTAACTGACTAGGTGGCACAGCTATCGGAGTACCTATGGGCCAAACGGCCAAACCTCTAGTAAGACGAGAGCTACTTTTAATGAATAGCACAGTGAGATGTGAGAAAAGAAATAGGAAGTTGCGTACGGAAGTTTTAATAGAAAATTATTCCTTACAAAAAGTGGTGGTTTACATTTCGTACATAATATCATAAGCGTAAAGTTTTCAAAATTATTGGGGGGGCGGGCCCCATAACCACATATATTCACGTCAGTGGCGTAGCCAATGGGGTGGCTAGGGGGGTGATGGCCCCCCATGAGGAATTTTTAACCATACAAAATATATATTCTTCACTCCCTTATCATACACCCGTACCGTAAACATACATGTGAGTTGCAGAAGTCGTAACCCCCCCCCATGAAAAACATCTGAACTTTTCTTCATTTCATACTTTACATTGCATAATCTGATTTTAATTAACCAGAGCCTGGCGAGGGCAGCTTATACCCAGCATACACACAGGTTCTCTGAACGTCTATTAACGTTCAGAAAACGTCTTCTGAACGTTAATAGACGTTCAGAGAACCTGTGTGTGTTTGCTGGGTAGTAACATTGTGTTACGTGGTGTCACAATGAATAATACTAAATCATGATTGAAATCGAAAGAAAATTTTTTTAAAGTACAAGTAAAGGTTTTTTTTTAAACGTTTGTAAATGGCATGAAATACTTTTTTTATGTTAGTATAAATTAGTTTTCTTCTAGTGGTAAATTATTGGGTGGGCTCAGCCCCTATTCACAATTTATTGGGGGGGCTCGAGCCCCACGGGCCCATATAACTCTACGCCTATGCATAATATGAGTTATAATATCGTATTGCACTGAAATTTCGTTTGAAGCAACAGCGAATCTAGTTCCGCCAATTTCTTGTCGCTAATGAAGTTGTGACTTAATGAAAAGCATGTTTATTTAGTTATAATTAACACAGTTTTATAAATTAGGAAACTAAAAGAAGAATGCATTATGAGCGCGTTAAAAGTGAAGTAAAGCAAGTGTAAAAGTATGTTACTTCAATTTGTGATTTCTTGGCCCATTTAGCATATTTAATGTACAGGGTATTTCAGAATTGTTGTTCAAAAAAAATTTCAGAATCACATAGCAATATGGAGTCAGACATGTCGTCTTAATGTACATTTTAATAATCACTTTGGGAGAACTTTTCGACCGTAGTACGTCAAGAATTAATGGATTTTTCAGAGAAAGTGCTCGACTAAAATGGATTATTAAAATTTTAGGTAACAAAATTGGTAGGTAATAGGATTTATTATTGATTGCTTGTTTGTTTGTGTTATGGCAAGCCTACACAATTGGCATTTGCCTATGGGGGGTTGCCTTTGAGGGAAGACTTTTAAAGGGTTCTAATCACATTACATCCGGGAAAACCGATCAAAACTCCAGGATGTTAGAACAACAGATGCACAGCGTGCTCGAACGGGAAACCTACATACGTTAGCCATTTACCATGTTCAGTTTCTTTATCCACTTGTCCATTTGGTGGTGAGGGTGGATTATTAAAGTAGAGATTATAGGAGTGATTATTGAATTTATTATTAAAGTTATAATTAACATTTAATAAAAAACATCCTTTCCAACCTTATATTACTAAGTAATTCTGAACCATCCTAGTTCCCTGCACCACACTTTTCACTTATTATTGCATTAATTTAAACTTTATTCATTTTAGTAACTATTTCATTTTTCAGTTCTTTAAGTATAGACCATATTCTATCCCATTAAAAACAATAAATTTTATAATAATAAAATGACAGTACTAAGAGTGATACAATAAAGTACCCACATGCTATTTCTTCGTGAGATTGAGACATTATAATATTGGACTGGTTATCCAAACATTTTAAAATTAAATTTTAAAAAATGGACTTGGCCAGGGAAACTTCATTTTCTGTTACTTATTTTTTTCTGCAGCTTTAGCTAATTAGCATGTTTCACATACAGTAAATTAAAAAAATAAGCTTGATAAAAAATTATCAATTTCTCTCTATTTTTTTCTTCTTTTTAGTACTTCTAAAGATCTTTTTTAGTTTTATTTATTTTAAGTTTTCAGATTATCTGTTCTAGTATCAAACTGAATGAACTTTTTTACAAAACCGCCTAGTCTTTATCTAAGAACATTTTTTCTTCATTAATCGATAGTTTTTTGCTTCCTATGCGATACGGATTTTTGTGGGATAAACTGATTTTTTTTTTCCTATTTAGTAAAGCTTACAGATTATTTTCTTCCTTAATTTTTTGAAGACGCTTAGTAAGCAAAATAAGATCAAACAATTTTACTAGAGAATACACTGGGAAAAAAATGAATGCAATTTAAAAATTGCAAACACGCAGCGTTACACGGTATTACAGTTAAATATTGCCATAAACTTCTGTTAAACTGTAACATGATTAAGCATAGGAAACAATTTGTACACAATTTTTCCGAAGATTACATGCTGCTATTACTTCTGAACTCGCCGCTGTTTACAACAAATTCAAATATTAAATTGCAAAAATCTTTTAGAAAATAGTGGGGATACATATTTCTGGATAACCGTACAACTTGGCAGCTATGCATTAAAAATAAAGACACTTGTAAAAGACAGTTGTACTTTTGCTTTTAAGATATAAAAACTGATTGACGCTGAAATATTATTCGATATTAGTAGATAGAAGTTAGTGAAATAATAAACTAACAAACCAAGCTGATAAGATTCGAGGCAGTAAGTAGTATTTCTGCTGTTTTCCGCCCATTTTAGTCTTCTTCATTTCGGCGCTGATAAACAAAACGTCATGAGGCCTTTGAATTATCTGATCAATTTGGTGCATAACAACTACCCATTTTCGCAGTATATTAACGTTTTGGTTCATCATCGCAATACCACACTAAGCAAACAGAACAGCATGCGCGGATTGATACATAATGGGGAACAAACATTCAACCTGGAAAAGAAGCTGTAAGCTTTACGGTCGTCTAGGTGGCGTTTTGCAGAGCCCCCTAACATAGCTTCCAATGTGTACGGAATATGACTAACCATTCTTTGTAAAGAATAACGTTTTAGATAAAAGTGCAAAAATGTTTCGATAGCTTGTGTTAGTCGATAAACTGAACTGAAGAGGGGGGATGATTCGAGATCCTATGCTAAAAGACGAGCGTCTCAATCTACAAAGTCTCTATATCTCCACTCCATGAGCGCAGAGTTAACCTTTTTCTCCGAGGAGGAAATTCACTTCAAATACTTTGGCGCCTTATTTTGTTATTCACTAACATGTTTTGCCAAATGTGGCATCTGTCATTTTTTTTATTGAGGAACGGCAGCGGTTTGTTTCGGTCAGAGCGACTATGGCTATAGAGATATCATAATCATACGGATATTTATAAAACAGGAAACTCATATATTTTTCAGATATAAACCCACCGAATTTAGCAAATTAAATCAAAGTCAATTAAGATGCACTTATTTGAAATAAAAATGCAACGGAGCATTGATATTTTATTCATTTGAATATTTTAATAAATAATTTGTGTGTCCTTACAAAAGACTGCTAAATCAGTGGCGTATTTAACGGAGGACGAGAGGGTTCTGGCCTCTCCGAAAATGTAAAACAATTATTAAAAAACACATATATTGACTCCGGTAACTATAAAGGTTTAAAATACCGGATCCACCCCCTCCCGTCCGAAATGGAAACCTTTGTACGCTACTGTGATAAATCAATGTAAAAGTAATTCCCTCTGTTCTATATTCATATGATTTTTCAATTCCGGAGTGCTGGGAGGGGAATAATTGCTTTTACCCGAAGTCTAATAAAAATGCTCTGCAAATAAATTTACAAATGTATATATAATTTGTTTTTTATAAAATACGATAAAAATGTTAGACAATAATTAGAAATTTTAAGTTGATTTTGATAGTGATAGTTCATGAAGCATCTTTATAGAAAATAGCATTTCTGATTCTTTATAGTAACCTTCAAAGCAGTGGCGTAGCCAGAGGGGGGAGTCCAGCCCCTCCCCGAAATGAGAAAGACACACGGGAAAAAGGATCTTATCCCTACTTTATTTAAATTGATATTTCTTGTGTTTACATTGTATACTAAATTTTAATATGTGTTAATATTACAAGATTTTGTTCCTTCCTGGGCATTTAGTTTTGGAAGGTTTTCTCCAAATTTTTTATGTTAATCCAAGAATATTTATCATGTGAAAAGATTTTGTTCCTGCCTGCGCATTGAGTGTTTAAAGGTTTTCTGTTAATATGGCTATTGTCTAAGAATTAATCATTTGAGAGTATTTTGATAATCAGTATTTATTGAGTTTTGGAAAGTTTTCTTCCAAGGATATTTCTTTTCTAAAAAAATGTGTTTGGATTGTACTTTAAATTTTAATATATTTTAACTATACATATGCATATATCATGTGCAATGTCTGAGGCGGTGGGTAAGTCTGAGGTGGGGGGAGAAAGGGGATTTTCTTGCAATTGTAGAGGAGCAACATCTATATGAATAGAAGCACGTTAGGAAAGGGGTGTTCTTGCTTTCTGACATTTTAATACTAAATTGTGGTGTAATCAGGATTATTTTTCAGGGTGGTTCCGAAGGATTGAGAACTTTTTTTTAATGCTTGAGCTAGAACCGAAATATGAGTAATAAATAACAAGTTATTTAAATAAGCCTTAAAAAAATATTTTTATAAAGTAAACTAATTCACGCATTTTTATTATTTAAAATATTATTTGAAGAGAAATTAGGCATGTAAACTTAAAACACATTTTTTTAAAGTTATCGTTTCGTTTTAAACAATAATTTTGAGAGGGAACCGGGATTTCTATGGCCACCCCTGGGTACGCCAATGGTATTAAAATAATTCAAAAAAGTTCCGTATATTTTTAAAATGTTGACGTCTAATACCAAATTTATCAAAGCAGGTTCGCTAGATTGGTTTTTTTGAAGGCCAAATTCATCAAAACTAGTTTGTCAGATTGGTTTCTTTTAAGGCCAAATTTATGAAATTTGGCCCTAAATAAAAGCCAGTCTTGTAACCCTGATGTGATGCCTTACCTCTGAAACACATCTCATGGAACAATAATAAAAATCTACAAATGTTAATTTTCCCTTATAAAACAACCAATTTGGCAACCCTGGTCCGGGCTGATTATTGCCTTGAAAATTCCTCAAGATTTTTGTAGCTAATAAAAGGCAACTTAACGTGTAAAAGTTTGTAGCAAATTATGCGGCAGTTGTTGTATTGTGAGAAATAGAAAGTAAGAAAGTAATGTCGCTCTTTTTTTACATAAAATGAAAATAAATAAATTTCTATTCATTTATTTAATTTTTTACGAATAAGTTGTGGCTAAACATAGGATTCATATGTGTTACATTTTAAAGCAACAGTTTTCTAACTGAGTTTGTTTTATCTTGAAAGATAGCCACCATCTTCCTTTTTTCATGTCTACCTTCCTTGAAGGGCGAAATTCAAAATGTCTGGAAACTCATTTTTAAGTATTCGAGTGTGCTGTATTTTACAGTAAGAATTTTAAGTATATTTCTTCTTTTCTTTGTGATCGCGCGGTTGTTAAAAGACGATTTTGTCCCCACCGCCTTCCCCCTACACTGCCCGCAGGTTACGAATTTTGAGAAATGTCGTCTAATCTAGCACTTACGTTAGTACGAAATTTAGCAGGTACGTGTGCTTTTTTTTTTTTTTAAACTTTCAGATATTTTGGCTAACCAAAATATTGACATAGGAGATGAAAACATTGTTTTCGGAAAACACGATTAGTAGATTTTTGATGTGAAAGTGCCGTAACTTCAGTGATTATTTTTTAAATGCAGAAATTTATTTACGATATTTATAATGGTTGAGAATAGAAAATATGCTTATTAAAGTAAATTTTCTTAAGGAGTATTTGAATAGATTAAAATGTGAATTCACAGTAGTTAAATTTATAGATACATTACATTTTCAAATTACAGTCGCTTTTTATTATATGCATAAATCTTATTCCTTTATTCTCCAAACAATTAAAAAGCCACTTTTATCTTGCGAAAACACGCAATTTACATATTCCTAATTGAAAACAAACCGAATAAATAGTTTTTTCCATTATAAACGATTAGTTATGCCGTTAATCAAAAGAGTTGTGAAAGAAAAAAAATTCTAAATAGCGTTTTTTCTTTTCTTTAATGTAGAGAAAAATTCATTAAACTTTTTCTCTCCGTTCTCGAATGCTCTTTTCCCAATGTCACAGTAATTCTTCCATTCAGAATGAACTAAAAAAAAAAAAAAAAAATCTATAGTTTTAGCTTCTTGACTCTAAAAATCCATTAATTGACCGAATTGGATTTAGATATGGTATGAATGCCATTAATTAGAAAGAGTATATTTTTACTTGAATGATCAGATGCTGCCAGTGATTTATATCTACAAAAATAATGTAAAAGATGTTAACCAAACCAGATTGTTTCATTTTTTCTATAACTTCAGAATAAAAAAAAAACATGAAAGGTTTTGAACTCCACAGTAAGAATTTTTTTTCCTTCTCAGATAGGTTGATTTAATTGTAGATTGATACAAATGCATGTGACCTCATGATATACATAGCTGAAAATACTCACTACTGCCATTTCTTACGTTTGTTACGAATAGTTACTTATTACTTTCTTTTAGATGGCTTTAATAAAATTTACATAATTTTATTTTAATATCAAATTACTTAAAAATATTAGTGGTAGATAATTTTTAAAAAACTGTAAGTTGTTAGCTATGTATACTTGGTAGTATGAGTAATTTATTTACTTCCATACTGGTGTTTTTTTAAGGTACTATTTTTTAAATTATAAACTTATGATCTTAACACATTGCTCACCGGTAACTTATCAGTGCGTTTTTCAGGAATTAGATACAAGTGTTTGCGGGGAAATTTCCGCCCTCAAATGGAGAATTAGCGCCCACAGTGAAATAATTTGTTCAATATAATCATCAATAAACATTCGAAATTAAATGAAATAAAAACAGTTTTTTCTCATAAAAAGTAGGAAATGTATAAAAATGACAATTCAAGGAATACATTTCATGTGTACAAAGCTTTTATATGATTTTTAGAGCAGAGGTGGGAGGAGCTACGTTCAAGGTAGGTGGAGATGTAACCTCAATTCTGGTACCGTTTTACATAAAGTTTCCATTGTACAGTGTGTTAGGAGTAGACTTAACTATGTTTGTGATATGTGATACAACAGATCATGTTCCCATATTAGTTAAACTACTGAGAGGCTTTCAACCTTTTTAATTTCATAACTTACAGCATTAGGTCATCAGTGCTTTATTCCGTAATTAAGATAAATCTTACTAGTATAACTTCTTAACTGTTCGATCATTTACTTTTCACTTAAAATGATTCAAATGCCGAGTGATTTTATAAGGAGGAACCATGGTGATCTTTAATGTCATGATTACCATCCCGTTCAGCCAATCAAAAGGAGCTCCGAAAAATAATTAATAGAAGTTAAGTTTTGTGGAGCAATCACTATATGGCTCTGCCTCTCAGGTATTGTGGTGGCTAAAGAACCATTCTGTTACGCCTCGGATTCAGGTTCTATTCAATTGACTTGGGTGTCGACTCGTCCGTCCGTTTGTAGAGGGTAAAGTAGACAACCATTCCGTTGTTTTCGGAGCATTGCTCACTAACTTTTCCGCAATCTATGTTTAACTGACTGACTGACTGAAGTTTTGGTTTTCATGGAGCGCCGTAGCATAAGAGCTTTATCTCCAGTAGAGATGGCCAATGATTCGATGAGTCGAATCAGTGATTCGAATCTTGGTACTGAGTGGCTCAGTCTTTACACTCACTCTCTACTGATTCGAATCTCAAGCCCTCAAGGGAAATACATTCCAAGTGCGAAGGCTAGAAAAACTTATTTTCCCTTTGCCGTTCCCAGAGATTTTCCCTTACTCTTTCAACTCTTTTCGACTCTTTACGACTCTTTTCGACTCTTTTCGACTCTTTACGACCCTGAGTCGATAGATGATTTGAAACAGTAAATGAGTGGGTGTGGGTGAGTTGGACACTGAGTTGGTGCAGCAACGAATCTTTACTGATTCAGTGTTTCGCTCTGTTTCGATGATTGTATACTATCGTTGAGATTCGTTAGTTTTTCGAATCTTCTATCGACTCAGAGTCGAAAGGAGCCGAAAAGAGTTGAAAGGATGTTTCATTTAATTGGAGGGGTTTTTTCGAATCTTCTATCGACTCAGAGTCGAAAGGAGTCGAAAAGAGTTGAAAGGATGTTTCATTTAATTCAAGTTTTTTTTTTCGAATCTTTGATGTTTCATTTCTTGGTTGGTGGTCGGATTTAAAGTTTTATCTCTCTGTGGGTGTGGAGTGGGTCGAACATCGTTTGCTTTTGGCGGGGGGCATAGGCGTTACTTCCTAAGGGCAAGAGGGGTCAATCTCCCCCCCGAAAAAAAAAAATTAAGAAAATCCCTCCTTCCAACTTGTCTGGCTGATTTAATATTTGTTTAAAATTTAATGAAACATCCCTTTTCTACTTTTAACTTCAATATATGTCCCCCTGCCCCCACCCTCAAAAAAAAAAAAAAACAACGGAACGTTAAGTTTACATGGTGGCGGATTTTCATGTGAAGGGAAATAGAATGAAATAAAGTTAGGATTGTGCTTGTCACTTTTAATGAAGGATACAGGGGCGGTATTAAGCGCTCTCACAAAAGGACTTTGTAGTAAGCAAAATAACATTTCGCTTTATTGCAGCAGATTTCGGGTTTTTTTTTTTTTTTTTTTACCTTGTTTTTCGTTTAAGGGGAATGATTTTATTTTCTTCCGTAATTCAGAGAAATACAAAATAGGGTCTAAAGCAGTGGCGTAGTTAGTGTTATTGACAGTGGCGTAGCCAGGATTTTATTTCGGGGTGGGCTGGGTATCAAATTTAAAGATAAAGTTCAATTGTAAGCTAAGTAAAGGGTCCCATTTTTTAAGGGGGGCAGCAGCCCCTCAGTAGGACTGGGCCAAAAATCGACATATCGGTTTTATTTCAACATCAAATATCCGATATTCCCATTTTCATTTCAGTGAAATCTCGAATTCGATAAAGGGCAAAAATACAGGCCGGCCAGGGGCGTAGCCAGAAATTTTTCATGGGGTGGGGGGGGGGGGTTATGACTACTGCAACTCATATATATGTATACGTGTGTATGATAATGTAGTGAAGAATATACATTTTGTATGGCAAAAAATTCCTCACGGGGGTTATGACCCCCCTAACCCCCCCCTTGTCTACGCCTCTGAGGCCGGCGATAAGAAAATCCTGAGATCAATACCAGCTTGTGATGCTTTTGCTACTGCTTTCTCTCGGAAAGCTTCTTCTTCTCTCATCGCAGAAAAAACAGCTCCATGGTTTATTAGTCTAATTACCATAATTAATTAACGTATATCTCGGAACCTATGCACCGGAGCGCGTTTTTATTGATTCTCGACACCCCCTAGACTCAACACCCCACCGATACTTAAAATTTCGAATACTTTGACACCAAACTTAACCTTTTAATCTTACAGGCCCAGGGGGTCATACGAAGCTCCCCTATATTTTCAATTTGGGCATTTTAAACACTAGCCTCCTCCGACGGCATCTCCAAAGTCTGGAAACCATCCCAGAGCCAATTTCTACATGTTTGCAGTCCTTTTAAGCCTCAAACATGGTTAATTAGTCTAATTACCATAATTAATTAACGTATATCTTGGAAACTATCCATCGGAGCGTGTTTCTATTGATTCTCGACCCCCCCTAGACGTAAACCCCCATCGATACATAAAATTTCGAATACTTTGACACCAAACTTAACCTTTTAATCTTACAGGCCCAGGGGGTCATACGAAGCTCCCCTGTATTTTCATTTCGGGCAGTTTAAACACTAGTTTTACTGGAGCAAGGAGAGAGAGATGCTAACTGCCCGAGAACTCAGCGGAGAATAAACCCGATGAATGGGTGAAGGGTGTTTAAATAGTACGGCTTTCGGCGCAGAGAAAGGGAAAATTTCTTTAGTTGTTTTATTGATTCAAGATTCGAATCATCGAAGTAGTGAGTGAGTCGAGATTCGAATCAGTAAAATGAGTCGAACCGCCCATCGCTAATCTCCAGTCAGAGAAGTAGAAACCATGTGGTTTTTTTATCTCTAGGTGGGGCAATCTACGTTTAGTGCTAGTCCATATTTTTAATATAAAATAAGACTGTTCAGAAATAGTGGTGTGAAATGTTCCGATATAAACGGAACGATTGGCAACTATGCCCCCATAATAGAAGAACTAATAGGCAAGTACCCTTTTGTTATCGGTAAAAAAAATTATATATATGCTGCTCTCAGCTACGGCTAATGCTAAGCAAATTAGACAACTTCGAATATCAACACACAATATTTTCCTTTGAAAAATGATGATCAGCTTATTGGAAAACTATAAAAGATTTCTTTCCTTGGTTTATGAAAGTATAACCCAGGCTATCCTTAAATACTAACACACAGGCTAACACTTGAAACCCGATTTGTAAATAAATTTTATAGGTCTACTAAAATACCTTAGAAAATCGGGAGATTTAACTAGAGAGGATTTAGCTAGACTTTTCCAATTCTGAAACAAAAAGTCAGGTTCTTACTAATGACTGCATATGACTGCCAGTCTAATCAACCATTTTTTTTTTTTTTTGTAAATAATGTATTTCTTAGAGCTATGACAGGAGCAAAAAGTTATTTCTTATAATGTAGTTAATAATAATATTGCGTAAAGGTTCGCAGTTACGCTCTGGCTATTTTAGGCTACACTGTATATTTACAAAGTAAAGTACAACTCTAAAACAGCTATGGCTTTATGAAACAACAAGCCATACTATAAACGATAAAAATAATAAATAAAATATTTTTATCATTCATAGTCTTTTTCTCTAAGGTCGGGCACTTTCCCTCTATAGGCATTGTCCACTACTAAGGTCGTAATTACTGGTCACTTTAATATGGAGACATCTACTAGGTGGACCAGCATTGCCACCTAAGAAGAAAAATTACACTCAATCCCCGCAGGAAATCGAACCCATACCCGTGGTGTGGTAGAATGGTTCTCTAGCCACAACACAACCTCTAAGAGACTATTATTCATAAATAAACTAAGATAAATTAATCAAGTATCATTTTAAACATTTATTTTTTGATAACTTTAAAATAGTGTGGGTAGATAAAAAGCAAGCATTTTTACAAGTAATAATATTAAGAATAATAAGAATAAAAATTAGAAGTAAAATTTTACTCGTACTTTTTAAGAATCTTCTTTGAAATTTTGTTTTATAATAATATTTAATTACTACTGAGCACTACTTGTCTTCAAGTTATACAATTTTTTACATTATGTGTGAATGAAAATAAGCACAATCTGAGAATATACACTTTAAGAACTTCATAATAGAACTCTGAAAATTAAATTTAAGTGCTATCATGTTTTCTTTCCCTCAGTATTATGTAATTTAAAAATCTGAACTAGAAATTTACTAACAATATGCTCTTAACAATAGCATTCTTTTGATGGACCGAAATACCAATGTGAATTAAAACATTTGAACTGCAATTAACAATACTTAATCGATTTTTTTTTATTTTTGAATGGTGTAAAATTAGTACAGTGTGAATTAACAGGCTCTCTTTCTTTTAAAAAAAAAATTTAATAGGTTGAGTAAGACAGATTTATTACTTACTTGGTTCAAATTGAAATTAAGTGAAGAGAGACGAAAACAAGATAGCAGAAATGGAGAACATCTTTTCAAAAAAACCTTTCCCCCATTCAACTAAGAAATCGGATTCCTTCACATTTAAATTGGCTTATGAAAGCAATTAAGCAAAGGATATCACTCAAATTCTAAAAAAAAATAAGAAGAACATGCATCCGACCACGCTTGAGTAAGCAATTATTTTCCGGTTTGCGTTAAAACCACTTTGCTTTTCAAAGCAAAATAATGCTAATGTGATGACTTGACTCTTTTTCAATCTCGAGGAGCAATTTTAAAACATACTTGGTTTATGTTAACAAAAGGAATGAAATTGAATTTAAAGTATCGATGGATTTTTCTCTTTTGTTGTTGAAATGAAAGTTTTTTTCAATACACAGAAATAGCATTGATCGTACTCCTGATGTACTATAATGCTTCATTTCGTATTGATCAAGAATTTATTTTGTTCTTTGAAAGAGATGTGAAACTTTAAAATGTACTTTAACGGGAATAATTCACCATACGATGTACATATCTGCCATCACTCTCGTTTCTTTCAGAAAATTTCCCACTGATAATTTTTACTTCCAAAGTTATTGTTAACTAGCTGAAGTACCCGTCGTTGACGGGTTAGTGAATGCAAATTTCCAAAAAGCAAGAACTTTCGTCAGCATTGTAGGAGTACACAAAATGGATGTAGTATGTTGCCAAAGTAAAGAAAGCGAAGTTATAATTTTCATGTATTGTTAAAATATTACAGGTTAGAGAGTAACTAAGTAATATCATTTCATTCGCTTTAGTCGTAATTATGTGATGCGCGAACGAATATTGACGCATATTGAAATAATTTTCGCAAAATCTCAAAATCTAATCAATATTTTTGAGAAATTGGAAGCCTAGAATTTAAGTTGAGTGACAACATACCATGTTAACAAAATTGCGTTTCATTCCCTGCAGTCTTTTTTTTCGTGATGCTGGACCAAAATTTAGCATTTTAAAGCGATTTTCACAAAATCTCAAATTGTAATCAAAATATTTTAAATATTCAACACCTATAGATAAAGATTAGCAACTACCTATCGTATCACCAAATTTCGTATCATTCGTATTAGTCGTTATTACGTGATTCCGAATACAAATGTACGCACTGTGAAAGGATTTTCGCGAAATCTCAAAATCCAATCAAGATTTTTTAAAAATTTGATGCCTATGTTTTAAGTTGAGTGACCACCTATCATCCCAGGTGCTTGAAACGGATAGAAATCGCAAAATTTTTGAAATCCAAGAAATGTACAGACAAAAGTCTAATTTTATTTATATAGATATATCGAAATTTTTTTTACAAAATGAAACTGCTTTGAAATTGTGGTGGAAAATTTGCCGAAAAAATCGGGAAAGTTGCCAGTTATGGATGTAACACAGAAACAATTTCATAAATACACACACATGTACAGGGTGGTTAAACCGCAAGTTTTCAAGGGGTGCTGGAGTGAAAACTACCCAGAATATTCCAGTGAAATTTGGTATCTACACGTTTCAGAACATGCGCAAGTCAAATAAGCAAAAATAAAAAACCGTCATTTTCACCCGATAGATGGCGCTGTACCGTATTTCAAAGGTCACCGGTGGCATACATAACTTCCAAAACGACAGACATAGTGACATTCTAAGACGCATATAAAGAGGCCATGGCATCTAAGAAGCCATGGGCATGTAGTCGGGCAGAAGATAGGGTTAGGAAGTCCACGAAGCGTTGAGGAAAACCCCGGTACTGTTCGACTGTAGCTGCCGACGTAAATTACTTCACACTTCTGATTCAAAATATTTTTTTATTACCTTTCAAACAAATTTCCATGGCAACAGAGGTCACGAAAAAGTCGCTCTCTGAGCACTGTTTCAACTTATATTAGTGCGGTCAGGAGATTTATACAATAACCACATGTCCCAAAAAATGTACATTCATTGGTTAGTAAAATGCACGGGTGTCATAGGCCCAGAAAATTCTTGCAAGGGATGTATGTCAGAGGACCGTGTTAAAGTGGGGAGATATATCAGTGGCGTTTTTTAAAATTTAGATCCGGAGACAAAGCCTTTGTTTGAAAACGATGAAAACGAAAGTTCCTACGCCTCTATTGAGCTAATAGAAATTTTGAATTTTGAGAGAATATTTAATATTATATGTTTTATATATACTATATATATATATATATATATATATATATATATATATATATATATATATATATATATATATATATATATATATATATATATATATATATATACATGCAAACTATTAAGTGATTTCATGTTACCCTCAATCCAAGTTGGAAGTACCATTATACTTTTTTTGTATAACTGAAATTTCTTTGGTGAAGAGACTCTAGACGGCGTATAAGTACTGTATAAGCCTTGGTAGTTGAAAAAACGAAGTGGATATCATAATACACCGCTTCTTCTACACTTACCCATTTATAACTGTTTAGGTAATAAGACATAGTTTCCAATATTTACGCCTTTTTTTTTAGCTTTTTCATCACAATTTTCAAAATGTTAAATTAAAATGTCTAATCCAATGAGACTACCGAGAAAATAAAACAGCAACAGAAAATTCCCCGAAAATAGCCTAGAAGTTAGCTTGTGTGTGGATGAGTTAATGGTCAGTCATTCCCATCGCAATTACTACCACACCGCCGAGGTGGTGTAATAATTATAATTGTTCAATTACGTAATTATTCTTAAATTTTGGATTATGTTCAAAGTATGTCTTATATTTTAAAGCTTTCGCGTATTCTCTGAAGCAAGTAAACCCACGATAAAGAAAGTGAATAAGAAATGACATTTACTGATTAAGTTACCAAATGAAGAATCAAGATTAAAATTCAAATTAATACCATTACTGAAATTCCACGTAAAAATCAGTTACTAAAGACAAAAATATTATTACATTCCTTAACTTTTGAAATAGTTTACGAAAGCACTTATCCGAAAAGTATCATTTAGAACCTCAAAAGTTATTCAGAAACATTTGAGTTAGTAATTATTTTTCCGGTTCAAATTAAAACCACTTTAAATTGCAAAACAAAATGAATCTGATGGGATCGTTTGACTTTATTTTAATTTGGAGCGGTAACTCAACTTCGTTTATGGTAAAAGGCAGAAAGAAACTGAATTCAAACTAATGGTAAAATATTCTAGTATGTTTATTCCATGTAATGAAATATCTCTGCTATTCAGAAGCTTTAATAAAATACATTATTTATTTTTCTTTAAATCTAAAATATAATATTTTTAGGCTATACATATTTTAATGAGATTGGTTGATGTTATAATTATTTGTTTAAAATGTTTCGTTAAGATTCAGCCGTCTGAATCTTTGATTTTAACATTTTTATATTTTAAGAAATTGATGCATAAATCCTTATACATTACGCCATCTGAAATCGTATACAAACAAGATAAATTTGAACTTCAAGTTTTTCTTTTGCATTCTGAGTGCTTTTTATCGATTTGTATATTTATGTAATGTTGAAATGCACTGCAACTGCGATAGTAATTCAAAACAATAAAAGTAGACTATATGATGATGAGAAGAGAAACATATTTTCTAGCACTTCTTTAAAACTTATTTCTAAGTTTTTTATTTATGTAGAAGATTAATATAAAAACCAATCGATTGCTCCAGTTTGGGCTACATAGACCGTGTACTAAGGCAGAAAGGCCTGATTCGTAAAATCAGTCATGGACTCCAATTTGTTATCCAATCATGGTTTATAGTGTTCCTGTTTGTTATCCGATTATCAAGGGGGGAGGGGGGGGCTAAATACGATCACCATCTGTAACACACATTCTCAAACTTGCCACTAAATTTTATAACACAATCTACGACCTTTCCAACGATATTGATGCGGAAAATACCAGACAACGACCTACGTGATCTAAGCAACCGAAAAAGACAGAGCACGATTCTCACCACTTTCATGCATCCCAACTAAGATAACCAACTATTTTGAACCATCTATCTCCAAACATCTGACTTGACCTGAGCAGCACACCCCATTACATTAGTACTGCGCATTATTTTATGTATGTGTATTAAGGCAAAGATACTCGAATGCTATCTGCCTACAGAGGAGTGTTTTGGGTAGAGAACTTATAGAGGGGTTCTAACGTGTATTCACGCTACATCTGGAGAAAATCACCCAAAACTTCAGACTGTTAGACTGATGACCACGCAATAGGTACACATAAACCCGAGATCTTCACACTACAGCCATCTACCACGTTCGGTGCCTTTATACATTCAGCCATGGTGGGGCCCTGTCACATTAGGAGCTTCTTAAAAGACATGAATGCTCCAACGCGATTTCGCAATTGAGGCGCTGGAGATAAGATTTACAGCTCAAGTGCTCCCTTCAAAACATATTTTCCGTCAGTTAGTCAAGTCACTAAATTAATGAAGAAGTTAAAAAAACAAAAAAAACACGTAATTTAAAAATATACAGACCGATCAGTTCGACTCGTAGTACATAAGGCGCAACATTCGCACTGGAACTTTTGCATGGAGGACAATTAGAAAGTAGGGAAAAGTGGGCTTTATGTCCTACCCTAAACAGCTGTTTCAATCGTACTTTCGTGTGTGAGATATTTTACAAAATTTTTAACTGCTTTCAGCGGAAGTTTTCAAGTGTTCTTATTGTAACAGAAACTGTGTATGTGCGTGTGATGAAAGAAACTGCCAGCATACACGAAATATAACTAACCACTTTTCGTGAATAGCAATTTTTAAATTATCAAACAGCATATCGTGCATGTTTGGTCTTCAGAAACTATTCAAAGAAATTATTGTTCACAAAAAGTGGTTAAGTACATTCCATCTAGATGTTCATAGATCGTTCATATATATTTATTCCACCTGCATGCCCCTTTGTCATGTGATTGAAAAATCACAGACGTAACATCAGCCAAATATATCCCGTCAACCACGTAAATATATTGAATTGTACCTTACTTAGCGAGAATGGGGGGACGTTAAATTAAACTTTTTTTTTTCGGGGTACACGTCAAACTGAGTTTTAAAAGCAAATAACTACTATAAAACTAATCAGCTGTTTAAAAAAATATTAACTTCTAGATGTTCCTTAATAGAATGTTAAGGTATATAATAAACATTTTCAAAAGTATTTCAACATTTTATGTATTTTTACTGATTCGGATTTGGATGAAATAGTATGTTAAAAAATCCCAAATATTACTTTCCATTTACAAATAATTGAATGATTTCCATTTGCAAAGATTAAAAGCATTTTAAATTGCGTTGTACAATAAACAATCATGTTTATTCTATTTATGGAAGTGGGAACTGAGCACTGCTTGGTTTAATTCACAAAGGAAACAGAAAAGGAATTTCTCTTATTGCAATGAACCGGAGAATTTCAAATCAAGTAAATGTCTGCATCTTAATTTTAAAAAATGTTAAATGAAAGTAAATTAGCTCGAAAAACATACGTTTAAGATATTTTAATGCACTTCAATGAATTTACATAATTTATCAAACTGCTTTAGTAAAATTAAATGTGTTGAAATACAATACTGAAGCGCACTGCTGTCACGCTTCTTATTTTTTAATTCAAATGTATTTTAGGGATACCACAAATCCACAAATATACATATTTACGAGTACAACCTTTACTTAAGTCTGAGCGTACAGATTTTATCCTAGCAGTTTCCAATAACATGTTAGAGTAACCTACTCTTAGAAAAACAGCTAATAATAACAATTACGCCAAATTTTACTCACTCAGTTGCCAAACCTCACTATTTCTAGAATACTACACATTCAGGGAAACATTACAATAATGCCCTGAACTTACACATTGAAAATATATAAACATATACATTACGATACGAAATTTCGGTTTATTCTGCCTTCTAGTGTTTAAATTTATTCTAAAATTAATCGATGTTTTCAAGATTTCTCTGTTAAACACACTATCTTTAAAATACCCCCCACACACACAAAATCTAACGGGGTGTGTACACATTTAATAATGGAATGATAATGTAAAAAAAAAAATTGAATGAAATTACATTTTTCAAAAATAAAACTATCACAGAATTAAGTATCATAGTGCTTCTCTATATTACTTTTTCACCTCACAAATAAAGTTGCACCAGTTCAACACTGTTTAAAATTGTCTCCCTCACTTAAACAAGGTTCAAGCAATCATATTTCAGTGATAAAATAGCTGTCACATCCCTAAGATTTAAGAAAACACAGCTGGTACTCTTTTAAGTTCATCACCCTGCAGTACATCCCGAAGGTACGGTATGACGTCATTATAGATTGTGTCTTGGCTGACGAGATATACAGTCTATGGTGCTGTTAGTTTAGTCAAACACCCCTTTGCACTTCAAAAGTCGTGACGAAGGGCGTTTGAGTAACTGATACCCATTCTAAATCAGTCACACCCCTTAGGTGAGATAACTTTTCCAGTACAAACATGTGTCAACAAAATTTCAGCGCCGTATTGTGATATGCTATCGCTCAGTATAATTGCAGGTGTAATAGGACTTTCTTCTGTATAAGACGAGATATACCAACATATCCTAGATATAGGAGGCCTGAGAACAGAAGCTCTTACTTCATCAATAGGTCTTCTAAGATGACGTCAGCGCAGTTTTATTACCAGAAAGTAAACTTATTTAAAATTTCTGGTGAATGATACAATTTTAAAAAGTATCTTAAGTTGAAGATAAAAATTAAAATACCTTTCCCATAAAAAAATAATTTATTATGATCTATTTCGATATCATATTATATAATTAGTGATAATTAACATTTCCTAATTATCGTAAAACTAAATTTTTCATCTTAAATATTTAAAATGTTTTATGCGGGAGTAAATTCACCACAAACTTTGAATGCTTTTACTTTCTGAAAGTAAATGTGCAATAACGTCATTTTAGTGGACATAGTGACGGCATAAAAGCTCCTGTTCTTAGGTATTGTATATCTAGGAGGTGTTGGATATACAGACTAGGATGCTGAAACTTTAGTCACACCTCTTTGCACTTTGCAGAGTTATGTGACCATCTTAGTACTGCTATCTCGGACTAAGATGGTCACATCCTCTAAGTTACGTGACTTTTCGGGTGCAAAGGGCGTGACTAATACGTTAGCCTTTATTTCTCATCAGGCACAAATTCCATTCCGATTACATAAGACCAGTTTACAAATGTTAGATACGAGATTAAATAAGCGTATAAAATATATGCATCAATAAAAGCACTCTTAGCTTAATTGCACAGATAAATAAAAAGTAAAAGCGCATAACGAATATTTTAAAAATAATCCAATTCAAAAATTATTCTGGGTTTGGATATTTGATTAAAAAATGTACTTCCCAGAAAACAAAGTCATTGCTTCACCATATTTTAAAAATTAAACTGTTTCCTTGGATAAGATTAAAAGGATTTTGAATTGCATAGCAGAATAAATTATTTTGAGTGCTTTACTCTCTGAAGTAAAGTTTGCTGGCTCTAAAGAAAACAGAAATTAACTCCTTTTATATTAATGAAGTAGAGCAAGCAATACAGATTAAATAAATGTAAGTATTTTGATACAGACGGATAATTATAGCTTTTCAATTTCGAAAAGAGCTATTTTAAATAAATTTTGCAAGAATAAGAAGAAAGAGAAAAAAAAAGAGGGAGAGAGAGAAAATAAACATATATGCATCTGAAATTAGTTTTAGTAATATGAAGAAATCTACAGTTTTATATCTGTATAAAAATTGAAATTATGCTTTATAATAATTTTAAATGCTTGGTTTCTGATATTTGTGAATTAGAGTTTTGATTAAACCAAAAAAGGAAGAGGAACAATTTAAAGTACAGGGTGTCCATAATTAAAGAAGACGCGTTAAGAGCTCGAATGAGAGAAAACTGTTGGGCCAAACTGTTCAGTAAATACTAACTAAACAGTGGGGGTTTTGATTAAAAAAAAAAAAAAAGAAACTTTGTATTTTCGCCGCTAGGGGACAGAGTGGCGTTTTAAGGTTGTTGTTTTTGAGTAAAATAGACATGGAACATGCAAAAACATTTTACAAGCAATTTCTTATTGACACCACATTTTACATTTTGACAAACAGTGTAGATATGACTTTCACATCAAGGGTGCACCGTAGCGTGACCTTCGTAACTTTGCAAAGGTCACGGCCGTAGTAGATACGTTCAATTTAAATATAGTAGTGCAAAACCTTTTGCAAGTTATAATAAACCAACACCGAGTGTATGGTTGTGAAGTAACAAATTTGAGGTGGTAGAATGGCTGAAAATATTTTCAAGCTGGGAAAAAAATTAATTATTCATTAGAGTTTGCGTGTAAGTGCTTGTGTTGCTGAAATATGCTTGTCTGCAAGAACTTTTTGACATTTGGACTTTCACTTCCGGTTTACAAAATACTTCGGTGTTGACAGTTAGTTGACCAAGATCTAGACACAAGTGGCTAAATTGGCATCACTGCTAAACTTTGCTGTTAAAAGTTCGCAAGCCTAACGCGATAGTGCTTTACTAGTATAACTATATTACCAAAGAAGTGAGAATGCTTCTGCTGCCCTTTGAGAACGTGGGAAAGTGAAGGGCCTAAGGAAAGGTCCAGCAACTATCACAGGTTTGGGAAAAATAGCTGTGCGTTTTGGTATTTCTGGAACTTTACAAGTGTTGCCAAGACGAAGGGGTAAACCTGTAAAGAATGAAAAACTGCTATAGAGTCTCCAACAGACGTATCTATAAGTGCTCGGGACATACCCAGGCAACTGGTTATGTAGTATTCAACGGTATGGAAAACCATGCACAAATTGCTCAAATGTTACCCATACAAAATTAGCCACACTCAACAGTTGTTTCAAGAAGATCCAGAAGCTCGCTTGGACTTTCTCTAATGTTCCTAGCTCGCATGAAAGTCGACGATTCCTGGCCCTTGAAAATCTTGTGGAGTGCTGAGGCTCATTTTCATCTAAATAGAACAGGCAGAATTGTTGCATCTGAAAACTGATGACGTCACTTTCGAAGGCCTTGTTATGAGTTAAAGCTTACTGACGCAGGAGTTGTAAGGCTTTCTATATCTAGGAGGCGTTGGCAGTGTTCGCTAAAGCGGGATCTTTACATTTCAGCCATCTACCTTGTTCAGTATCTAATTCATTCTACGATGAGCGGTAAAGTTGAATTAACTAGCAACTAACTAGAGGTGATTTTTCCAGCTCGCATGTGCTCTCAAAAGATCAGGCTAGTTTAACTACTTGCCGAATAGGAGACCAAACTTAGAATAAGAACTCAACCAGACTATACAACAGAAACTGATGTTAGAATGCAAAATTAATAAAAGACATTGTAAATAACACGTATAAACTAGGTTGACCGGGTGGGAAGGCTATGACGACCTCAAACATTTGGTTATACTGTTAGAGAGCATAATATGCACTCCATACATTAAGTCATATCTACTTAAAAAGTGTTCACTTTTTTAAATATGCTGTGTTGTCACAAGACCGCCATTTTATGTTTTTTTTTTTGGGGGGGGGAGTTGGATTATTTATTTATTTGCCAGGAGAGGACAGCTCGCGTCACTGAATGTGTTAGAGCTACATATAGGTCCTTCCCGGAATTTCCCGAAACAATTTTGAACCTCATCAGAAGGTGGGTGGACCTCTGAATATTGGTACCCCTCGGAAACTGCTAACGACCGCCGAGGTGGTACGCCGGTATCGAACCCACAACCTTCCGGTTACGAGTCCAACCCCCAACCACTGGGCTACCACGGTCCTGGGGTGGATTATTTATGACAACTGACCCCACCATTGACATACCCCACTAGCAATTTTGCTCGGGCCACCATCGGCTGGCTACTTGGCCGGTGATAACCCGCGCAAAATTGCTGGTAGAGACAGCGAACTGGGAGACGGAAAGTACCTGTTTCGAAACCAGGTCGCGTCCGCCGACCTAATCGTCCGAAGTTTTCTCCGAAACTTCGCGTGAATACGAATTAGTACTACTTAGAATGTCCCCCATGGGGGTAATTCCACCCCCGGCCTATATCTAAAGTGCAGATGATTGGCCGTCAACCACGTTTCCATTTTCATTTTCCACCATAACTGCTGCAGGTTAGACGAGCACAGCATATCGTAACACATTTAGACTTAACTTTAATATAAATTTAGCAAACGAAAATTAGTGGCGAAAAAAAGCATTTCTTAAAAACGGAAAAGAGTTAGTAGTTATGTGTTGTGTTGTGGGATTACGGCCAATTATCCACAGGTGGGATCCAGGCTGAGGGGTAGGCTGCCTTCCTTGGGGATCTTTCTAAGAGGTCCTACCGCATATTTATGTCAAATTCCGTAAGAAACCACAGAAAATTCTGATCGGTTAGGTCGGCGTACGTTAGGTCGGCCACTGGCGGGGTCTTTTTGAAGCATATCAAGTTTTTGAGTTATCTAATACATTTTGTACATATTTTTCTTTTCACTTAAATTTTGCGCTTACTTTAGATAGAAAGAAGATTGAGATGCAAAAGAAAAACAGTGGTAAATCACCCCCGCCCTAAAAAAAAAGGGCTTAAAAGTTAGCAACTATAGTTATACATATGTTGATTACCTAAAACTTCCTAGCATTTGCAATTGATATTTACATAATGATATTACTAAAGTCCGCCTAATATCACGCAATCCTTTCTGATATTAAGAAAAACTTCTGCAATAATAAAAACTCGTAAAATTTTCATTCCATTGAAAATGGATTAAATTAAGTAAAGATGAATACCCTTTACTTGAACTCAGATATTTCTGATAACATTTGGTAAAATAAACATGCTTACGCTGTAGCACTTCAGAAAATTTATTTCAAAAACGTCCTTTATAATGAATAAGTGAAAGCAGATTAATTGAAAAGCACCCCGGAGAGAGGAAAAAAATTCCTTTTTAACTGTCTTTGAATAATTTAATGATTCGCCCACGTACGGATTAAAAACATTTTAAATTGCATATCAAAATAAACGAAAGTGAATACATTTCCTAAAGAGAAAGTTTTACTTGCCGCTTTCGTCAGCCCGTATTAAACAAAACAAATGTAAATGAAGCTTTTGATATTAATGAACTGAAAAGTTATTCATTCAATAATGGGCCGCAGATGGATATGGTTAAATAATTCTGACTTTTAAAATTTTATAAAATTACGTTTTTTATTTTTATTATGATTATTATTAACTGAAATGTAACGAAATGAAAAATATTCGAAAAGTTTTACTGCTTTCTTTCTTAATGGAAAATTATGAGGATAATATATTTAAACTAGATAGAAATGCGTGTAAAAACAAATCGAAGTCATGCAAATTTTCTTTATACTTCAACATTACTTATTTTTATTCTCAAGAGCATAGCAAAAATATTTTTTCTTTTAATTAAGAAAAAATGTTTTATTTTCTTCTCTACATCTCAATAATTCTATCAAAACTTTAATACTATTTGATCAATGAATACTTCATATTCTATTAAAGATCATAGGGATATTAAACCATTAAAAAAATGCCCCTTGTTATCATACCTCTTGTCTGTTGTTTGTTTCTAAAAATATGCACTGTGGAAATTATTGTATTAATTTCGATTATTGCATTAATTTTATTTCTGTAAATATATACAAGGTGAATGAAATTAACACTCAACATTTATTTAAAGAATACAATGTTTATTTATTTCATGACCATTTTAAACTACTGACCATAATTACACTGTGCTAATTAAAATCAGCGTGTTACAGTCTGAAAATTAAGAAATTTTAATTCAATTCGCTTAGTACAGTTATTTTTAATTTTAGACAAATCCTTGTAACAATTAAAAAAATTCTTTCCATATGTGTAAAAATATTCTATTTGAAAATACTCTCGCGATTATCATGGCAAATCTACTCATTACTCGTTCCACTTTCGCAGGCTAGACTCAAGTGACTACAAGATTTTTATTTAAAATAAACTATTTGAAAATTGTGCTGGATAATCTTTAAAAAAAATCATTTAAAAAATACCAGCTATGCTATACCCTTGAACAGCTTAAAATAGTAATAACGATAGACTGCAAATGGAGAATAAGTATTTCAGATGTTTCAAATATCACTTTGTGGCATGTGAAGATGCCTAAAATGAGAAATTTGTACCTCCTTTAGTATGTAACATCCGTTAAAGGAAGGGGGGGGGTGTATAAATTCTTAAGGAATATTGTTCAAAGTACAAGATTTTTGTAGTAAAATTCTATTGCATTCAATCCTTGCTCAAAGGAGAAAAGGTATAAGAAAAAAAAAATTGCAAATTGTAGATTCAAAACTTTGGAAGTTAATTTATTTTCGTTAATTTTTAGCTTAGAAGTGTTGGAAACTGGTATCCAAGGTATATGTTTGAACTGTAAAGTGAAAATTACATGTTGTTATTGGAAAAAATAAAGTTGGTGCTTATTTAAGTATGAGGATCATACCCGAGCAAATTTTACATGGAGAAAATTAGTGTACTTCGAAATAAAAGTGTATTGGTATAAACTATTCTCTGAGACGAACGATGGAAGAATGAAGAGCAAGTAGGATTTTTTCCCGTAACTGCACTTATCCGTAATAAAAAAGCAAAGCTTGTTCTTTTCGAAGCATGCGTATTTAAATAAGGTTAGCACAAACGTAAGTATGTTCTACCAGTAAAACTACTTTAAATAAACTTTTATGTTTCACCTCAGTATTTCTTGATGTTTCCTTTCTTTATTAATGACTATGTCATTTTATCTCTCACCCCCTTTATTAAAATTGTGTCCGAAAAAAGTGACATAAAGGTATGCGACATAATTTTACATATATTTAAATACTATTAGTTCACAACAGCTTTAATCTATTGTTACAATATTTCGTAAGCTGTAGAATATGCATCACATGTATTTTTTACATACATTTAAATACTATTAGTTCACAACAGCTCTAATCTATTGTTACAATATTTCGTACGCTGTAGAATATGCATCACATGTATTTTCTATAAATAGGTTACAATAATAAAAATTTCAACATAGGGTTGCCAATCAAAATACACGAAAGACGAGAGTTAGAATGGCATAGTCAATTAATAAGGTTTTAAAACGGCAATAATAAAACTAAAAAATTAGGTGGTTCAGGGGGTGGGGAGGGGGTCAATCACCGTATTAATTCATCGTGATTTTTGTATAAACATGTGCAACTCTACTTTCAAAATTGTACTTTCGAATACTCACGATTTCTCTTTTTCAAATGTGAAGTACCGATTCATTCGCTTAAACTGGCAAAGCAAACGAATAAGTGCAATATTTCCTATTATCACTAAAAATTAAGAAAAGTTCTTTCATGTTATTTGATATTTATCAATACAACACTGAAATGTATATTTTACTAGATTTGCTGCGTACATAGCCGACGGCATCTTCTATACTGAAACGCTAAGCACATAAGCGTTATTAAAGAATGAGGTTATCTTTAGTTTATTTAGAAAGCAAAAATTATAATAACCATTCCTGCTATTTTGTTGCTGTACTTAATGTTTTCTTTTAATACATATTAAACCATTTAAAGTCTTCCAAACAAAAACATTTAAAGTATTTATTTACTGAAACAAATTAAACGTCTTTCCTTAAATTGTTTCGGTAATTACCTTAAATACTTAGCAAACATTTAAACTTCGAAGTGCAATTGTTTCCTTAGCATAATTGATTTCCTTTAAAAATACTTTAAAACAACCCCATTCATGCAACAAATGAGGACTTCAAAATTTTCTTTACTCTTATGTATTCGGTAATCGGATATCATTTGCATGAGTTTATAAATATTTGCTGTGTTCTACCTTTTTTGAAACTTTTAATGACCTTAATTGCATTTTCTGATTATTCAAGAGAAAAGATCAGAATGCGGCCTAGTTAGTGAAATGCTTTTCTTACCAAATTCCATTCGATTCATTCATTTTTTTTTTTTTTTTTTGTTTATCCTTAAATGACCTATGCAGTAATGTTTGGTATAGTATTAAATACTGATTGACGGTTTTACAAAATGACTTCGAACACATGTTACTTACATCATTTTTAGTTTGCGATAAATGATTATCTTTCAAACATTTGATTGAACGAATTAAGGAAGAGATGTTTTATTTGGAATATTAAATTCAATTTAGATTGTGTTTGCTTAATGTCTCAGTACAATCTCTTGATGGAAAACTGAGACTATGATGACGCAAACCAGTGATGGTAACCTCGTCTCGTAATATTTCCTTCAAAAATTTCAATTCCTCCATATTTCCCCCCTCATTATAAAAAAATTATAGTGCTGCCCTCTATCGTTCAGTATTATTACCATGTGTAATATTCCCCCCCCCCTCCCCTCCCACTTTTCAACATCATATTCCTGAAAATAAGATTCCGGAACAGGAAATGCTTAAAAGTGACAGATTTTTAATACACTTAAATTTTATTTCTAAAACATAAGGACAGAATTATTTAAAAGGTAATGTTCAACTTTCGAATACGTAACAACAGATTGAAGAAATAAAAAGTTTCAAATAAACAACACCAACAATTACTACCTCTGCGAAAAAAGGTAACCATTGTTCCGGGCTGAAATAAAACAACAGAACATGTGCCTCTTGTGCTATATAACTTCAATCAACCGTCCTATCTCCATTATTGCATCCTTAAATATCTTCTGATTTTCAGACACACTTGCACGTAATACAAAATCAATAATTTGTTAATATAAATCTTTTCCTTATTATCAATTCGTTGAAAAGCTACTCTCGCATGATAAGCTTTCCTTGAATAAAATAACACAACAAATCAGCACCCTTTTTCTAATTTTCTGGGGAAAAAATAAATAACGGCGACCGAGTTCATTGAATAGCATTCCTAGATACTTTTACGTAGACCTAACGCTCAGCTGAGCTGCCACTTCCTTAAGACTTTTAAATAATACATTCAGGGAAATTTCTTCACGCCCAGTAAATTGCACCTGAGACCACTGCTCTAACTCCTGGGGTTTTTTTGGCCTTTCCATCACTCGAGAATTACCGCCAGCGAAAGGTGTTTTAAAGCCTGCACCTGTGGAAATCAAATGGCGTCTTGGATGAAACTGCACTTGCACCATTAATTTTTGGTAACCAGGGGGCGTAATTGGAGGGTGAAATGGGATAGAATCCTTGAGGGGTTAGGAGGAGACAGCTTGGCTAGGATTAATGAAGCAGTGCGGTTTGCTTTGGGATTATCAGAAGAGATTGTGGTCATTTATTCTCTTACTAAATGAACTCCAAATAAGAAAGTTAAGAAGTTCAATTGTTGGTCTGATAAAGTTTATTTAAGTAAACTTTTTATGAACGCAGTGTTCAGATGTACCCGTTTCCACCGAAAAGAGAAATATTATTCCCTTCATATTATGAGATCACACAAGCAGACAAAAGCATTTTCTAAAGGGTGTAATAATTAAAATAATAATGATGATGATAATACCTATAAATTTATTACTGCAAAAGATTTTGTTCGTTAAGTTAAGAAATAAAATCATACAAAGCATATTATTTGAGACTAGTGAATCATTAAATGTAAATTTTACAGGCGATACCAAAACCCATTGGATACACACAGTACAATCCTGACAATCCGCCATTGATGCATAGCTGTCAAGTATTGCGGAATATAATGAACCCACTCTTCGTTAACAGCATAAAATACAAGACTACAAAATCAAGATGGAGGAGCAGTTACTATTTTGTAAAAATATTTTGAGCATTAACAGTTTACAAAAAGTGATTGGTTATATTCTGTTATACTTGGCAGTTACGTATATGCGACCAGACAACCGCCACCAACCAGATCATCGGGAGTATAGGAAATTTGCATATATACTAATTCCTTCTTATTTTCGGAAAAGATAAGATGTACGATTTGGTTATGCAAAATAATCATCGATTTCTTATTGTTTCTTTTATTTATAGTTTTTACCTGAAATGCACGATTTTTCGTCATCCGCTGCCTAACTCAAAAATTTTGCAATATTTTAAATAGAAAATTAACGTTAAAAAAAAGTGGTTAATTATATTTCGTAATGCTTGGCACCTATGGAAATGAAAAACATTTGCAATCCTCGTTGTGGCCAATCCTCCAGTATTCCTCGGATCTGGCCATTAGAAGGAAAAAATTTACAACACACTAGTACGAGGGTTGCTATTTATATTTCTGGCCTAATAATGAAACAATAAATATTTATGATCGAAATTGGTTTTATTGTTTTCCGAAATATTCTCCATGCAGATCAATGCACTTTTGTATGTGTTTGAACTAATTTTCGAAGCACTTTTTCCACTCCGATTGAGGTAACTGCAGAACATGCGTTTTGAATGCATCAACCGCTTCTTCGGGTGCCAAAAATCGTTGTCCACTTAATTTATTTGTGATGTACGGGAATAAAAAATGTCATTGGGTGCCAAAGTAGTCTGTTATATTTCATACATGTTGACAGTTATGTTTATATTGAAAAATCCCACACTCCTATCATTTTCTCAAACAATAAATTGAACACTCTAATAGGCTTGTTCCATGACCAAAATTTGGGGGATTCGAGACGCAGCTGTTTGTTTAACATCGATTTTTATCTGGAAAAACATCTTGCTTTAACATTTTCTCAGTCAGAAAATTGATTAGGCGTGGCCAGTATTTACTATTAGGCGTGGCCAGTATTTACTAAAAAACGTCTCATTTATGTCACATAGAGCAAGTCTGTTGATTATTTTTGAATTTCAAAAAACGTTGTAATGTCAGATGAATAAGACTATAAACCAAAAGCAAGATTGTAAACAAGGGTGAGTCCAGGAAGCACGATAGCCCCTCCCAACAACCGAATTTTCCATTTTTATTGACAAAATAATAAGGTTAAAGTCAGTTTGTGAGCTGATAAATTATGAACATGTTTATTTGTTAGCAATAAGTTTTTGCTCAAAAAATTGTATATTACATGACAAATATTTAAGTCCACGTGTCAGTAATTTTGCCAGCTGTGAGCCGGATAGTCTCGTTCGACAGAGGAGATATCTGTCAAAAGTTTATTTTTGTTTCTTCATTGGCGGGCTGGCTTCATTCGATTCTTTTTGCTTAAAACATGTACTCATAGCTGTCAACCTTCCCAGGCCTTCTTCAGGAGATTTTTCACCCCTAATTTTTAACTACAATCCTTAATTATTAATACGCCAACGATTTAATGTAAAATAAAGCTGTTTAAAAATAGTGGTGGGAAATCTCCCGAAGAAATCGGGAAGGTTGACAGCTATGATTGTACTGAGTAAAGTATCAACGAAACAGGGTGGAAGTCCAAAGTGTAGGTAAATATTTTTTACTATTTATTACTAATAAATACTATTTTTCTGAATGCATTTTTTTTTAAACATCGCTGTTTTGCTTATGCACTGAGAAGCTTTTCAGTAAAATATGTTTGTTGAAAATATCATATTGAAAAACAGCATCTACAAAGGGAGAAAGTCAAATAAATATTTTTTTAATTAAAAATACTGCTTTTTTATTTTCGTTTTCTAAACATCGGTGTTTTAAAACATCGAGGCTACACTATGCACTAGCTTTCAAATGTAAATAAATTAAATATCCAATCGTTGCAAGACGATCAGTTGTTATATTGTATAATAATACAATTTTTTATAATAATTTAGGATGTACATAATTCTAAGTTAACAATTAACATATAAACGGCACAGATAAAAGTGCCTTTTTTTTCCATTACATCGCAATAAACCAAAATTATTAATCAAAATACACGGACCAAAGCAATTCAAACAGAAACTGGAAACTAAACTAAACAAACCATATTGTATAAAATTTAAAAGCCCGATTTTCATTTTTAGCTGTTTGAAATCGAAAAATTAAAACTTTTGATAGTTGATGCATGAACATTACATTTGACATACAGGTTGAACTGTGGAGTGTAAAAAATTTGTTAATCTTGTGATTAAAGTACGTTAAAAATAATTTTTTAACCTGTGAAAACTAGCACCAGGCTTTTTCACATTTGATTTGTTCGTACAGTCAATAACACACCAGACTACCATTTCTATTTTAAAACAAGGATTAGTAAAACAAAGCTCTATCATGACAGAATAACAAGCCATCCCTACTTATCTTTTGTGCTCCAATCAAAAGTAAATAGCTCCGCGGGGGAAAACATTCTGAACATAGTGCGCCGATTGCCCTCTCCTCTGGCTTTAACACACCCGATAAAATAATCAGGTTTACTTGAACGATACGAATACACTAATTAACAATGTATGCAAATGACTTTTTTTTATTTTATATTACAAAACTTTTTCGCTATTTCTGGTTGTCAAATTCTCTTGTTGATTTCATTTGATAGTTTTTATTTCCTTAGTATTAGGTTGAAACGAAAGTTTTCCGCCACTGCAAGTATTGTCTGCACAAGCAGTTCGCGTTGGTGTCTTTGCCAATATTTTGCCAAACAATTTTTGTTATTTGAAAGAAAAAGACTTGTTTTAGAGCACTGTGTTGTGAAATCTGTTAAACAATATCGTTATGATTAAGGTGTCTGAAATGGAACTATCACGCTACCAGATTCAAGCATCATTTACTCTCAGATCTGTTGCAAAAAGTCAGCTACAGAATGACAGGGAATCATGCGTACAGCTTAAGGCACTACTGTTGTATCATATGACACTGTGAAGATTTGGTACCGAAAGTTCAAAAACAAGGACTAGGACATTAAAGAAGCAGAGCGCTCTGGCCGGCCTACTGATGTTGATGAGGCCCGTCTACGAGAATTTGTGGAAGAAGATAAAATATTCATCCACTCACCACTAAAGGAGTTAGACTTTAGTGCCATGTCCATTAGTCGCTCTAAGCATTGGTCAATAGCTGGGTACCGCGTGAGCTGACTCAAGCAAATCTGGCGGAAAACTTTCGTTACAATCTGATACATCCCTAATAATTATTATTTTGCAAAATATTTATATTTGGTTTATATAGGGTAACGGCACCAATTGTTGACACTAACCCAATTATTGACAGTTGTTCCGTCAAGGTTGGAAAAAAAGTGTTTGGGACCACCTAGAAATTCAAACTTAGCACTTAGTCAAAGGTCTACTAATCAGCTACGAATTCCCGCCGTGATAAAGTCAATTTGACTGACAAAACTACTGGGAAGGTAAAGTCTCTTATCAGTGTTCGCCTCTAATAACTGTGCAACTTCATGTTTCATTGCTCCCATTTTTTTTTAAGTGTACTTCGTTTCTACTTAATGAGAATATAGTTCCCAAATGTAAATTTTCAGTTAAGCAACTTTTTTTTAAAGGGTGTCAATAATTGGGAATTTCATATAAGTATGTTCAATGACATTATTAAGATTATTTTTTTATTATTAACACAATTATGCTATCCCCTTTTAAAAATAACGAAGGGATCCAATTTTTGACAGGGGGTTGCCAATTATAAGTTCAAGTCAATAATTCTAATATCAAGAACCAATTATTGACAACTTAAATATTCAGATAGTGCCAGTTTTGGCATATTAAGAAATGTTTATAAGTATACATTTACAGAGCCCGACTAAGACATTCCGTGACCCTAGGCCCAGCACTTTTGGGGGGCCCCTGTGCGGTCATTTCTAATTGGTCATACCACTTATAATCATAAGATACAGCATTTCTTTGCAATTTCATACGTAAGGGAAGGGGGTGCTTTAGCTTCAAACTCTCCAGTACCAAAAGTTTTAACTTAAAGTTCACAAATTTTTAACTTTTAATGTAAAAGTTATGCTTATGAATCAAATGACATATCACGTCAATGAATACTCCATGGTGGAATCCTCGGAATCTTACGTTTGTTTTATCCCTGAATATAGAGTAAATAAGCCTTTTTGCTCTGTGGTATGTGTTGTCAATGTACATCTCTTTATCTATTTTCGTTACTGTTAAAAACTTAGCATAGCTCCTTTGTTTAGGAATAGAACCTTTTGGGGGCCATAGGCCATGGTTGGCCTGTGCGGTAATCAGGGCCTGTTCATTTAGTACTGAAGCAATATTCTGCATATTTTTGAATTAGGCAAAGTTATAACTGATTTGTTCTCGTTTTGATAACACACTTTACATGTGTGCATTTCTTCTCGCTTTGTGTAATACAGTATGCATGTGAATTTTTTCTCAATTTGAATAACAGACTGCAAATTTGGATCTATTCTCTTGTAATTTTTAAAGTAGAATTATTATTATTTTTAAAGCAGACTTAGCTTTTCTGATTAATGGTAGCTAAAAATCGACAAGCTTGCATTTTCCATTTTCAGGTTGGTCTTATCAAGTTGGTTGTTTTCCATTTTTTGGTTAGAAAAATGCTCTTCTAAAGAAAAGGAAAGATCTAATTGGAAGAAGAAAAAAAGTATGAAGAGGGATAAATATTAGCAGCACTCAGTATTGTGAAGAATAGTGTTCCACTTGTAACAGCAGTCATGAATTATGGGCTACCTACCCTATATTAAATTTAGTTTATAAAGCAAAGTGCAGTCCAGAATCAGTAGTCAGCCTGGTTCTGTAAGTATTGCAGCAAAAGAAAGAACACTTATGGGAACACGTTCTTTTTATAGAGCAAAGGAAATCCAAGAAAAGTGTTCAGTGGCGACAAAATTGCATTTCCCCTGAATTCTGAATGCAAAAAGTTTAGGCTCCTAAGGGTACAAATAATGTACACTTCTCTGTAAGTAATGAGGCAAAAGAGGTGTGAAGATGTTGCTTAGGCTAATTTTAAAATTATTAACTTGCGTTGTGACGAATGATTCCAGCTTCGGAACACTTAGTTGCAATAGAAGACGAAGACAAGATATTAAAATTGCTTATTTAAAATACTATTGAAGAATATACACATTATTACAATGACGGCTGGTGCTGGCTCAGCAAGATAAAAATACGTCCTACAAGGACAGTGAAAATAAGGTGGAATGAATTAAACATTACGCCAACACAAAATTACATATTGGCGAGAACAAAAACTTGGTCCGAGAAAAATAACGCCTGGCAATAATCCCAGAGAAACCATAAAACTTAATCCAATAAAAACAAAATAATGAAACCACGAACAAATAATTTTAAAGATGAGGCAGGGCAACAAAAATTAACTTAAGCCAACCCAATGCCAGTAAAGAGGGAATCAAAAAGGTCCGTTGCGGTTGCTAACCGACTCTGTTTTTAGTCCAGGTGGCAACAATGTGTGAGAAGAAATAAACACTGAATACACGCCCACAAGAATAATGCCTACGAGAAAAAGCTAATATACAGATTTAAAAGCCGAATGTATAGAAAAAATGAGAAAGAAAAATAATTAAAATGCATGATTTTGGATTGATTAATTTTATGATAAAGAAAGTAATTGAGAATTAATATGTGATTTACATCACAGAGTGCTTTACTGTACTTATTACAGCTAATGCTTGGAGTGGTTCAGCCCCGTTGTGTCCAAGTACAAAACAGTGCCTGATATCACCAAAGCGTTCCTGATTGTTGGAATCTGAAGATGAGAGGATGACTTGTTCTACTTTTTACAACACCAAAATTTCCACACCTAACTCGAAAGAAAGGTTCATTTGTGAAGAAACAGTCAATTCCTCCAAAGAATCATCGGGGCCTCACCATGGCACAGTGGTTATGCCACTGAAAATGGTAGATGGTCGAATTGTGGAGGTCCCGGGTTCGGGTCCCATCGCACGGCTGTCGATCTAGCGGTCTGGAGTTTTGGTACGTTTTCTTCAGCTGTAACGTCAATACGCGTCAGAACCCCTTAGAAAGTCCTCCTGTCAAGGCATCCCCCCTTGACAGATCGCCCTAGTGTAGCGTTGCCATAATCATCACACACAACCACAAACACAAAGAATCATCCGATAGCAGGATAAATCTCCGAGAGCAGCTCACCTTTTCGGCTTTAAGGATTTTTTGCTCTCTCCGTGTTCTACTGTCAAATGAAACCCCAGATCAGGGAGCAACCAGCCAGCAGAGCAACAACTTATAATTAAAAAAAAGTTAAAATTTTTTACATGTAAAAATATGTTACATTTTATTCAGGAACAATACATATTGAAGATTTCTCGCTTTTCGTGGTTTAGAAAAGATGAGAACATGTTTTGCGGAAACAATTAATGAAGACCGTTTGGGAACTTTCAGAGAAGATTTCAGTGACTAGTTTATCAATGCTCCCAACATATCAGAAGCAGAACGACATCTATTGGTATCTGTTTATGTAACTGAAAGCATTTATCCTAATTCTCTGGAGAAACCAGTACCTCTGTCATATCATGTCCTAAGTCTGTACTCAGGGGAGTGACCAGGTGGTCAGGTCCAACCCCCGAATTTAAAATTTTGTTAACAAAACAATAATAAGGAAGCCTTTTTCACCTTTTGGTCCTACCCCTAAATTTTTGGACCCCCCCCCCCCTCGAAATTTTTTTCTGGGTCGGCCCTGTCTTGAGTATCAAACTTCTTCCTGTTAATAATTCCAAATCAGCTCGATCTGAACCAAAGCTATTGGTAGAAATAAAAGACATAACACTGCTCAGAGTAATGCATATTGTAGTGTCTTCAGCCGATTATAAAAATTACCCGAAGAGAAATAAGAAAATAGGAGAACAGAAATTTACGAACATTAGAGCGAGTTGAATAAACAGCAGATTAAATTACAGAAAATAGTAAAGGGAGAAAACTTAAAGGCAATATTGCAGTCAAAATAGAAAAATACCAGAGCAAACAAACCAAGGAAGGCACATGAAATCTCAAGCGATGATGAAAATCAAGGGTGGGAACCACAATATCAGTCGGATGGAAACAGTGAAATTTTAGTTTAAAATCTATCAACCTATCTTTAAATTTTTATTTTATTTATCCATTTATTTATTTTTTTTGTAATACTACCTTATTTTATTAAAAATTATATTGTTCTAAATTTTACAACGGTGTTCATATCCTGTTTTTTTAAACTATTGATAAGTGAATATGCATGTCAATAATTGGTTCGTATTCATGTCGATAATTGGTTCGTATTCAGGTCAATAATTGGTTCATTCATGTCAATAACATGGGGAAATTGTTGAATTTTCGCTCATAAAACGAAAATTTTTATTAATTTGACTAATGAATGGAATCTGTAGTGCAGATCTTAGCCACAAAAAAAAACCTCTTAAACATAAATATTGCTTTAAAAATAAGAAAGTTATTAAGAAAATAACTCGAAAATTCCCTTAAAGTGTCAATAACGGTTGCCTTTACCCTATATAGTATTAAATTCTTACTACTAGTTCTGTATATACACATGCTTTCCTGTTTCATTTGACTTAAACAAGGCTCACATGGAGGCACCTTGTACTTAATGATAGTAAAAAGAAAAGAAGAAAAAGATTTAGTATATAAATGGAAATGATGAACCTTTTTTAATGGTCTAAATATTCCATGAAATAAAATTTTTCGTGTCATGTTGATTTATTTAAAGATCAAATAGATGTTGTAATAAAGATAGCTTTTTTAAAATCATTTTTGATTGAGTATCTAAGGTATTGTTGGAAAATAAAACAGTTTGAAAACTTCTTAAAATGTGCAAATCGAGGGAGGAGCGGAAAAGGGGGTGGTCACTTAACATAAAGTACAAGAAACATTTTAGTATCTATGTTGTAGACAATGTAAATCTAAAACACTTTCATATTTTGAATATAAACTTAATTGCTATGTATTAAAAGCGTATGATAATTCATGCGTAGATCCTATTTTGATTCCTTATTCCATTAAGTTCGGTAGTTTATCATTATGTATGAGAGTGCCGTATTTTAGTTTCTTGTTCAATAATTTCTAGTCCTTGAAATCGAAATCGACATTAAAATCGCCTACTAAAACTATTTTACAATCTTCGTCTGCCAAGTTTTGACGAAAGCAGTATCCAGAAAGGGGTATTATGTGGTTTGATCCACCTCCCCCCACCCCCACGAAGTTTTAGTCAATGCATTAGTAGTTTTTTATTTTCACCAATTCTGGAGATCAGTTAAAAGTGAAAAAATTGTATCGACATATATACCCCTCCCAAAGCGCTGCATATCTCCCCGAAATTCTCTTTTTCTGAGTACAGCCTTAATTCCAACTATACTTCTCATTTATAGTAAACTGCAGAGTTTGCGAGTTTGTCACCAGATGTGAAAGCTATTGCCAAGCTACGTTCATTTTGAGGCTTAATTATTGGAGCCAAAATCATCAAAAATTGCAAACCTTGGCTAATGTCTTAATTTTATTCCCTCCCCCCTTGCGTTATATGGCAACCCTATTCAAAAATGCAACGGAAACTTGTCGATGCAAATCGGTCCACAAATTATGCCGGCATAAAATATTGGAATGAACGAGGTAGCACTTCAGTTCTAAAAAAAGCAAGCTGTGGAAATGTTTGCTATACCGACAGCTAAGGAGTAGAATAGAACCCCCTCCTTTAATAGAGGATTTTCATAAGCCCCTTGAAAGCTTGTTCAGGATATTATACCAAGTTTGAGTTATTCATGTTCGTTGAATTATTACATGAGTACCTAAGATTTCTAAATATATTGTTTATACTGTAATGTTAATGTCTGTTATTGTTCACTGGGCATAGTGCTGCTGCCTTGTGGGTGTATCCTTATCGTTTATTAACTCCTCTTTCCTGTGCTCCGCCATTCATTTTCTCGGATAAAATTCGATTGCCGCTCATGGTGTCAGCCTAGATTGGGTTTGATACTTACAATTTAAAAAAATGTTAATCCATCACAATGCATGACAAAAATATCAAAGCGTAGAATTGTGAAGTTGAAACAATACTGTTCAACAAGATTGTTCGAAATTGGAAAAAATATCTTCACGAAAATTACAAAATTTATCTAGTATATTAATCAGATTATACTATTGAATATATTACAGGTAATGAAATTAAAAATCAATAAATTCCGAGTGACAGAATCTAAATCTTCTCATTTATAGGCATTTTTAAATCTCAACCATTTTCTTTACGTGAGGTAAATTCTTAAATGTGTTCTTATCTCTTTTTTGAGATTTCCCGGCGGGCTGTTGCCGTAGAAATCATGTAAATAAAAGATGAACATTAAGAAACCGCGCGAATTTTAGAATTCCCCTTCCACGACTGAACTTCGGTGCATAAGTCAAGCAGTCTAAACCAATGAACTAAGTTGCGCGTCAACTAACGTGCACCTCCAATGGCAGACGAAGTCGCCGACTTAGTGGTCAGGTGACAGAGTATTTAGAAGGTGGTGCAAACGAGCAAGGAACGACAATTCTTCATATGATATGTTTTGGTATTTCTGAAAAAAAAAATGCATGTTAACCTTTTGGATAATGGAATAAAGTAAAGCAAAACTACGACTGCTGTGTTCTCTCTTCATCATATATCGTACACACACACACACACACATATATATATATATAATGTATAAATATATAATAATATAATTAATATATGTAATAAATGTTAATTATAAGTTGTTAATTATATGTTAATGCTACGGTGACACTAGATGGCTCTGCAATCGTTCAGAAGATTTCTTGAAGCCAGGTGAAAACACAGACTTTTGAGGCTCAAAATGGAAAACTTAATCAGAAATGTTGACATCACTGGTCTCTACCTCAGTTCCCCCCAAGGCCAGTTTACATTTTCTGAATTAAAGGGGTCGGGGGAACTGATTTCAGAAAAACTGAAAGTTGATTTTAGAAACGGCTTACAATTCGCGCAGATATTATTTGAAAACTGCTGTCCAAGTGGTGTGTGAATTAACACGCTTTGCCATTGCACTAAAGTTCAAAGAAAACACCTAATTCATAAATGACGAATTTGAGACAAAAGGAAAAGATTGAGCATACGGAATTATTAAGCACAGAAGGCTGGACTTTTAAAATTTTTTATAGCCATGTTTTCGAAAATAGCTCAAAATTGAGATAAATAGTAGAAAATCTTTTCACCGTAAAAGGAAGTATTGTTGCGTTCAATGAAAGATTGTTACGACGAACATCATTATTAAAATTATTTCAGATTAATTTAAAAAAAAATTCTTTTTTACTTTTTTTCATATGCAAATTTAGTCTTGGTGGAATATAATTTTTGAGGACCGCCAATTCGATTCTCACTTCCTTGAAATTTATCGTACTGATATTTACTTCCTTTTTAATGTCGGCTGTTCAGCGATGCTTCGTATCATGAAAGATTAAGATTGTTATGTTTCCACTCTACATTAAAGCTGGAGCTTTTAGATATACTGTTTATTTCGACTCTCGAGACAGAATTGTTGGTGAAAGCATTTCACCAAAACACCCCATGGGATCTTACAAACCTGAATCCAGTCTTAAGCGCAGGATTACAGAAATATATGTATTTCCACGAGGTCATTAATTATTTAGGCTTACGAGGTTAATCCCGGCATAATTATTCTAGCCCGTTTTAAGAATTCTAAAACTGAATATTTTTCTTGTGTAACGCGGTCTTTGATTAGAAAATTTAAGGGTAAGGCGCATTGTTGAAAACTCTGGGTACTAATTTATCCAAAGCGTGGGATGTTATGTCACATATAAAATGTCTAACACTCAGCAGCCAACATTTACGGAATAACCAACTACGTTTTGTGGAAGCAGTTATTTTTGTCTAATTAAAAGTGCAAAATGTCATCGTTCTTTCCTCAACTTACTGCTTTTTTATTAATCTTTAGCAGCAAGCTCTTATCATTATTTTTTAGTGTAGATCTCGCATATTATGAGCTCTAATTGCTGATTGGTTAAGGTCTTCTTCTCCACTCAGGAAAAGTTCTCACCCCTTTCAGGGGAGAGTTCTCTTTTAAGTGATCTTTGTTCCAGTGCAATTTAATATCTTTTATGTGTTTACAATGTTTATATTAATGACTATGTCATTTTATCTAAAAAATGCGGCATAATTTTACATATATTTAAATACTACAGCTCCGATTCAAAAAATTAGAATAATGTAAAAAGAATGGGTTTTGATTGCTGCTAGAGCGTTGATTTGCATACTCTGTTCAGAAAAAAATATTTAACGTTTCTAAATATCTTCAGTACAGTTGCAAATATAGCATAAATGTTTATTTTGATTTGTCACGTTAATAATTAGCTGTTTAAAAAATATTAGAACTATTTAAAAAAAACAGAGTATCTGGATACCATGGTTCCAAAAATTAGAATATGCAACTATTTTCGTATTGGTTTAGAGAACAGCTGCAAGACTAACATGTGCGGACTATAAAATGTGCTTCGCTGAAAGTGAAAAATCCTTTGTCATTTGATTTTAGTTCAGTATTTGATTAATATGGGACGAAAGAGCGACTTATCTGAAGCTGTAAAATTTCAAATTGTGTACTTGCACAAAGAAGGAAAAAAACAATTGTTTATAGAAAAGGAAGTGAAATGTTCTCAAACAAGTAAGAGTAGAGTTTTGAGAGAATATTCTAATAATAAGGGTTTTCAAAATAAACTCTTTAAAAAAGGTCAAAAGCCAGTAACTTCAGTAAGAGATGAAAGGAAATTGAAAAAGATTGTGAAGAAACATCGCTTTCGAAGTGTGAGATATTTGCAGAGAAAATGGAAAGAAGTGAGTATAAATACCTTTAAATCTATAGCATTACGAGAACTTTACAAATTAAGTTTTAGATTGCGTGTGCCTAAGACAAAGCCATTCGTATCAGCTAAGCAGAAGGTTGCAAGAGTTAAATAGAGTAAACAATGGCTATTTTGGTGCCAAGATGACTGAAAAAAGGTACTCTTCAGAGATGAAAGTATGTTTTGTATATCTCATGGGAATCAAGGCATACGTGTTTGGAGACTTAAACAAGAAGCCTTTGATAAAAAGTGTTTAAAACGTTCAGTTAAATTTGCGACCTCTGTCATGGTATGGGGCTGCATGACTGCACAAGGCCCAGGCAGGTTATGTTTTGTTAACACAAAAGTCAATTCAGAAGTGTATCAAGAAATTCTTGAGCACTTCATGATACCTTCATCTGAGGATGTATGTGGTGACGCTTTCATGTTTCAGCAAGATTCAGCCTCTTTCCACACTTCTAAATCGACAACTAAATGGCTCCAAGAGAGGGAAATAAATGTACTCCCTTGGCCTTCAAACTCATCCTATCTAAGCCACATCGAGAATTTGTGGGGAATTATAAAAAACCGACTTCAAGAAGTTGCACCAAGAGACAAAAAAGAACTTATTTCTAGTTTGAAGAAAATGTGGGCAAATATTGATAATAATATTTGTGAATCTTTAGTCAGTAATATGCCAAACCATTTAAGAGCTGTCATTAAAGCTAAGTGTGGTGCAAAAAAGTACTGATTATGATGTAAAATCCCTTCGAGTTTAAATTCATTTACATTATTCTAATTTTTTGAACCATGTTTTGAGGTATTCTAATATTTTGAATTTTTTTTCACTTCCCGTTTTAAATATATTTTCTATTTCATTGTGATATGTTTATATTTATATAATCTAGAAATTATGCAGATTTATAGTATGTAATTTATATTTGATATTATTGATTATTTATTTAATAAATTAGATTTGCAATTTCCTTGAACATATTTTCTTTCATTATTCTATTTTTTTTTTTTTAATCAGAGTTGTATTAGTTCACAACAGCTTTAATCTATTGTTACAATATTTCGTAAGCTGTAGAATAGGCATCCCATGCATTTTTCTATAAATAGGTTACAATCATAAAAATATCAACATAGGGTCACCAGGCGAAATACACGAAAGATAAGAGATAAAATGACATAATCAATTAATGTCGTTTTAATATAGCAAAAATGAAACTAAAAAATTAGGGGAGTTCAAAGAGGGGGTCTCCCCCTAACGAGGCTCGAACAGCCGAGTTTTATATATATATATATTAGGGTGGATCGAAAAAATAATATTTTAATGACGACCCACATGGCAAAAGTTACCAAATGGTCAGGTGAGAATTTAAAAAAAAAAAAAAAAAAAAAAAAAAAAAAATTAAACATTCCCTTCAGGTGCCCCACTCACTCCAAAAAAATTATTTTTTTTGGATATTGATATAACATGAAAAAAATGAATGCGCCATTTACGGAAGCACTTCAATTTTAAATAAATTTAAAATTGAGAGAAAACACTCAAAAAACTGGTGTTAAACGATAAATTAAATAAAAAAATTTGTGAAAAACACACATAAGATGTTACTTGTAACTTGATACGATCGTTTCGACCAAAAATTCTTTCGGTCTTCATCAATCAAAGCCCTTAGACGTAGAATGTTGAAAGTTACGTAGACTGCCAGGTGTCCAAAAAAGGACTCCCTGATTTCAAAATTAAATATCTCGAAAACAAAGATCGATAGAGGAATGCAGTAAACGGTATGTTTATTGTGAAAGCTGTAAGAATTTTATACAGCAGTTTGAAATAATAGTTACAAAAGCTGCTAACAGATGGCGCTGTAATCGCAATATGTAATGCTTAGTATAAATAGTGATCCGAAGCCCAGAGCGATCAGTTCCACTATTGAAGCGTGAAAGGAGGTTAGCGTACCGAAGGAAGAGATTAAAAACATGTACTCCATTGAACAACGCGTTTTTCTGGTGCTAGAGTACCACAGGTTAAAAGAGAGTCCTACGGCAACAAGGCGCAGTTTTCAAGCACGATTTAATGTTAAAGGATCCGCTGCGAAAACCATTCGTACGCTCTTCGCCAAATTTCAAGGAACAGGCAGCGTAACTGATGATCTAGTGCGGAATGTTAGCCGCAAGCAAACTGCAGTTACGCCTGCAAATGTCGCCACAGTTTCTGGAATTATTCAGCAAAATCCAATGTCATCCGTCCGTAGAATTGCATCTGAGACTGGTTTGAAGCGTTCCAGCACGCATAAAATACTGAGAAAGAGCCTACACATGTTTCCATTCAAAATTCAAACTCATCAGGTCATACCCGTACGTGCTGTACAACAAAGGGTTGACTTTGCTAATCAGATGCTCACAATGATTGATAGTGAAGGATTTGATGTTGGCTGCATCTGGTTTACAGATGAAGCACACTTCCACCTGAATGGATTCGTGAATAAACGGAACTGGCGATTTTGGGGTTCCGAAAATCCATATTGGTGTGTGAAGCGAAACCCTTGTATTCTCCTAAAGTTACTGTGTGGGCTGCAGTATGCAGCAGAGCCATTATTGACCCTTTTTTCATTCGAGAAACGGTCACTAGTGATCGTTACGTTGCAATTTTTGAACAATTTGTCGCCACACAACAAGTGTTAGAGGATCAAGATGGAGCCCGACCACATCGTACCGATCAAGTGTTTCGCTTTCTTGATGAACACTTCGGGAATCAAATCATTGCTTTAGAATATCCCAAATTTACTGGTGCAGGCATTGATTGGCCTCCATATTCGCCGGATTTGACTCCCTGTGACTATTTTTTGTGGGGCACATTGAAAGGCATTGTCTTCCCGAAGCATTCCGCCACGCTGGACGAGCTTGAATCGGTGATCTGTGTGACATGTGAATCCATTTCTGTTGAGGCACTACGAAATGTGATGGCAAATTTCATTCTTCGTTTGCGCCACCTCTGTAGTGCCAATGGTGAACATTTTGAAAACATTGTGATGTGATTTTTTGCAAAGAATGTTTTCATACGATTATTTCATTTATGTATGCTGATAGTGAGCTGTACAGCGTACAGCGCCATCTGTTAGCAGCTTTGGTAACTATTATTTCAAACTGCTATATAAAATTCTTACAGCTTTCACAATAAACATACCGTTTACTGCATTCCTCTATCGATCTCTGTTTTCATATTTAATTTTGAAATCAGGGAGTCCTTTACTGGACACCCAGTATCTAGGAATGTTGTAACATGAAGTTGTGCATCTGCCTTTTTGGTCCCAATCCACTGGATAGTTTATCTACAGGACCACCCAAAGGATTCGAGATACGTTACGCTCTGTGGGCCGAAATTCATCAAACTCCCATATCTCAAAAACTACTAGATGTAGAATGTTGAAAGTTTATATTTAGGATTGCTGTAACATGTAGTTGTGCACAGTGATGTGGGGTGGGTAAATACCCACTGGGTAGGTAAATTTTTTGGGGGTATTTACCCAAGGCCTGGGTAAATACCCAAAAACTAGGTATTTTCAACTTTGAATTGAATAGCTGTTCTTAATAACATATATGTTATATAGATGGCAGCATTGAAGCTTCCTATTCTATTTTCATATGGTAGATAGTTTTGGTTTGCTAAAATAGTTTCGGTTTGGCTTGATTTTCAATTAGTGAACAGTGAGTATTAGTTTGTTTTAACTGTACTGTAATTTTGTTCTAATGTTTCTATCTTTCAACTACTCAAGTTAAAAAAAAAAAAAAAAAAAAAAAAAACATGGGAAAGACAAAAGGACCTGTATGGAACTTTCTTAATGTTAAAAAAGAAAAAGTTTACAGAGTAAGTACTGTAATACTGAATATGCACATGCGAATGTGAATAAAATGGAGAGAGATATTAAAAAATGTTTCAAATGCCCCATTGGTTTAAAAAAAGTTTTAAATCAGAGTGCAAAAGTTGTGCAAGAATCTCAAAGAATTAATAATGTTGATCCAGATGAGCCCCCTCAAGCTAGTGGCATTCCAAGTACATCGTCTAGAGATATAACAACTTCAATACCTGGAACATCGGCTAACTCCTCTTTTGGTGATTCATCAACACTTTATTGATTACAATTACTGGTGTCGCCAGCATGTCAACATAAGAACTAAGAAGTATAAGCAGTTTTCAATACTCTGTTATACCCTACACCAGTTTTGAAAGATTACTTAGGTTATGATAACAAATGTTTGTTTCAGGATAGTTTTGGTAATTAGCAATTACTAGTAAATTTTTATATTGCTCTTAAAGTGTCAGTTAATGCTGCAGATAACATATGTTCTTTATTTATACATTTATTTTGTTAAATTGTACATGTTTTTCAGGTAACACAAGTGTTTCTTTTTCATCAGCAGCGTGAACAATTCATAGGAAAGAGTGATAGGAGTACACAAAAAAGATAAACATTACAAATTTTGAAATTTATTGGATTCATGCATTCGCATTTTGAGGTAGAAATAATAGATTTATGATTGATGAAATAAACTTTTTGAATAAAGAAATAAGGATTTAAAATGAATCCTTACAAATGTTATTGGCTAGAGAATAATAGGTCCTTCTCAAAAATCCTTCTCAAATAGCAGTTCCAGCTATAGCTGATCAAGCACCAAATATAAAATACAAAGTTCCAATATCCTTATGATTAGCTGAATCAGTTTATTTTAATAACACATGCAAAATCACCAGAAGTTGCATTGATTGAATAATTCAATTATTATTTGCTAGTAACTTTCAACTGTATTGAATGAAAACAACCACAAAAATACATACAATATTTCTGTTTTGAAAATTAATAATTTAACATGGAGTGGGCAGTAGCTTGACAGCACCCTACGTAAAATAAGTCAGCCGCGCATTTAAAAATTGCAGTGGCTGTCGTGAAAGAACAGTAGATGCCTTACGAGTAAGGGGAAGTCTATTTATTAGATAACAGGACTTAAATGATAGGATAGTCTAGCATTGGGGCACTTAAAAACAAATTCACATCACAAGATTTTTTTTTTCTCCCTCTGCTGAAAAGTTCCTTCCTAAGAAGCATTAAAAAGTAATAGAGGCAATTAGAAAAGGCAATAGCAAAATTAAAAAAATAGAAGTTTTAATAAACCTCTTATTTATTTTTTGTCTAGAGTAATGTATCATTATTTTTTATGCACGCCATCTTCTTAACTAAACTGAGAAACTACAAATAATGTACAGATAAATATCATTACCTGTTCTGCTTATTTTCCCGTCACTAATTCAAACAGAAAATATCAATTAATACTGCTGTTCTTGCTGGCCTTGGAATTTTTAAAACAAATTTTTGTTTGAACAAGGTTAAGTAATTTGCTTCATTTTCTAATGGGCTTTTAGAGAAGGGTAGGGGGAGGGTATTCCCAGTACATCCGATTACAAAAGTTTATGACAAAAATCTCAAAATGTGGAATAGGCTTTTCTATCCCATATTTTGCACACTTTGTGAACAAAATATGGGATATTTTGGAAACCTATAAATAAAACATTACTCAGTAGTTTAGGTATCTCCAATAAGTTCTTTTGAAGATATAAAATTTGCTTGAAGACAAAAACCATTATGGAGTCAATTACAACGGGCGCTAGGAAAAACATTTGAGAAAAATATGTCTATACTCAGTATGTTTAATCTTTGCCCACTTAAAATAAATAACTTCATATTCAATTTTTATTACATACTGAAATCGGAATTGCATACTCTTCGGATTTGGAAGATTTTGTTAGAAAGAACATACTCTAATACTTCAGTGCATCATGCAGAGAATCATTTTATTTGCGAAATAGTGTGTAAAAGTCAAACTAGTTAATCTAGAAAAACTATTTTAAGCGAATTGGAATTGTAATCTTCCCTTCAAAGCCTAATAACAGTCAATGCAATGAAAACTAAATAATTTCAACATGGGAACAATGAATGCTAGTTTGTTTTAAAATCGTTTTTAAAAAATGTTGATTTCCAAAAGTAATAAGTAAAATAAACCTCGACCTGTAACATTTATTATTTATTGATTTTAGTTGAACGTTTGAGCATATATATTCAGCTAAACCGCAACCTATGAAAAAATTCAAGTTTTGTCTAGAGTTTTCATCTAAAGATACAGACAAAATTTTGAAACATTTTCCATTAAGTGTTGCACAAAAATTTTCAAAATAATCTAGAATGGAAATTTGATTCATCCTATCTTATTACGGGAAGCTGCCCCTCTAATGATCTGGAGTTTGGGGTATTTTACTCCATATGTAACGCGAATGGGCCTTAAAATCCCTTAAAAAGTCCTTCATCAAATTCACCCCCCCCTTAGACAGATAGCCGCCGTACAGCTTTGTCCTATAACCCCACTAACCAATAACACAACCACAATAATACTACTGAGGAAACAATGATATCCTTATTTCTCTATAACTTAGCATTACATTTCAAATTGTTTATAACTAACCTTCAAGACTCCAATTTTGCTCAGACATGTTTTAGCTACTTTTGGCTTCATTCACAGTGTAAAACTCAAAACATTCCTATGCCAAACGCATTGTTTTAAACAGGACTATGAAAGGTTTTTCTTTCCCTTTCGTGATTAGATAAATTTAAAGATCACAAGAGATCCTAACACTTCCTCAGTACAATCCACGTGTAATTGTCATGGAGCTTACAAATTACATCAAGAGAGGCAATCTGCGGTGTCACAATCAATTCAGTGTCAGAATATAATATATATATATTTGTATTTTTAAAATACAAAATACTTTGAAAATGTATTTTAAAATAGATTCTCAAAAAACTTTGTTTTTACGAGTGAAAATACAAAATACAGTTACAAATGTATTTTGAAAATGTAATTCACGTACATTTTGCTATACTGTCCAACTCTTAACTCTAGAGATAGACAATGATTCGTTGTGTCGAATCAGTGATTCGAATGATGGTACTGAGTGTCTCAGTCTTTACACTCACTATCTAGTGATTCGAATCTCAAGCCCTCAATTGTGGGGAAATATTCCGGGAGCGAAGGGAAGCAAAACTTATTTTCCCTTACTGATTCGACTCTGAGTCGACACTTGATTTGAAACTGCAAGTGAGTGGGTGAGTTGGTCACTTAGTTGGTGCAGGGATGAATCTTTACTGATTCTGTATTTCGCTCTCTTTCGGTGATTGTGTATGACTGTGCACCTCCCCTTTCCCCATTCGGCTGGATAGTTTATCTACAGGGCCGTCCAAAAGATTCGAAATACATTAAGCTCTATGGTCAGAAATAAGTTAAAGTGTATTTTAGAGGTATTAGGCTACTTCAAACGTCTCTGAAGTGATATATGCTTTTAAGGGTTACAAAATGAATCTCTCCATAGAAGAAAGTGTCTTTATCATTTATGGTTCTGCTGCAGGTACACTCGAAAGATTTCCAATACATGACGGTCAATGGCAATTTTAGGGACATTCATCCATTTGAAGCCATTACCGTCCTAACATATAGTTATGTAATGGTGCGACCACGGTCACGTGCCTCAAACATTACGCCAAAAGTTGCCAAGCTTGGCGACTATTGGTGTACGTGTGCATGTATTTAACTCTCAAATCTCAAAAACTATCAGTCGTAGAATGGTGAAATTTCATATGTAAGATTGTAGTAACATCTAAGTGTGCATGTCGATTTTTGGTTCCAATCTACTGGAGAGTTTATTTACAGGACCACCCAAAAGAATTCGAATTCATTAATATCTATGGACAATATATTATGTCTGTATTCAGTCATTGTTAGGTCCATGCCCAAAATCTCGCCATTTGTCGTTGACCTCAGCGAGTTTTACAGAAATATAGCCAAATTTGGCGATAATAAGTCATTTGGTCCATGCTCAAAATATCGCCATTTGTCATCGTCCTTGGCGAGTTTTGGCGATCGTCAGTCATTGTTTGGTCCATGCCCAGAATCTCGCCATTTGTCGTCAACCTTGGCGAATTTTGCAGAAATATGGCCAAATCTGGAACTTCTGGAATTTTTAAGTTTTATATTTAGAACTATTGTAACAGTTAACTGTGCATCACTTTTTTCATTGCAAACGACTGGGTAATTTATTTACAGGGTCAGCCAAATGACTTTAAATACATATGGTGTATGGATACATTCGATTCATAGACAGTCTGTGGTCAATTAGTACATTGGCTATCCCCAAAATCCCTCAAACTATCTCAAGCTTGTCGGCTTTTGGTGAAATATCGCTAAATTAAGTGTCAGAAGTGAAACTTTCAAATCGAACCCAGCTTGGCGACATCGGAAATATTTGGCTAGAAATCTCTACACCTAAGTATTACTGCAGTATTTTATCTCTTTGAAACAAAATAAGTTTAGATGAAGTGCGCCTAAAATATTTTTGATTTAAGAGACGTGCAAAGAAATCATGTGTTGTAAACATCAGATTTTTTTTTTGTTTTGCGCTCGGGTGCTATTTCGTTCAGTCTTAGATTTTTGCCTTCGCGACCATGTTGACATGATTTGTAGACAGGTTTTGTAGATTCGGTATGAACTGTCACGGTGAAAATCTTTCCAAATTTGTTTGCCAGATAATGTGGAGGTGGCAGAAAATAAAATGCTGAAAATCACACAAGGTTCCAAAGATGTGTTTTAGGAACAAACAACAACACACACATAAAAAAAACGGCACACTCATGGATTATGATACCCATTCCAAACAGTATTTAAAATGGTAGAGGATAGTTGTAATTTGCTTGGCGAAGGTTGTAAAATAGTAGGCGATTTTAAAATAGATTTCGATTCCAAAGATGTGTTTTATGGAACAAGGGAGAAAAACACGGCAAACTCGTGAATAATGATACACTTTCCAACTTAATGGAATTAGAAAAGAAAATAGGGAGGACCCATGAATTATGATACGCTTTTAATAGATAGCACTTTAGTGCGTATTTGAAATCTGAAAGTGTTTCAGATTTCCTTTGTTTTTTTTTAATACAATTTTTGAAGCTCTATTATTGAATTGAAAATCCATTGTAGGTAACTTATTGAAAGAATATACATAAACTTAACGTAGCTGTTGAATATTTGCATTATTTATTCAACTGATTACCTAGGCGAAACTGAATGAGTATTCTAAACACATCAATAGGGGATATATACAAGAGTGTATTTAACACACTGTGGAACAATAAATGTGCTACCCAGAAAAAAAAAAAATCAGAGGGTCTAAACGGGGGAAAAGGCAGAAAAAAATATAGGTGTTCATCATTATCTTTTGTTCACAAAAATCGCAGCTCGGCGGAGGGGGTATTCAGATCCTTGGACCACCCACTTAAGTATGGACTTTTAAAAGTGCATTCCTTATCAATAATGTTACAAGTTTGTCTTTATTTGAAGAATGAATTCAGAAATAAACAAAACATGGAAAACAAACTACGTACCAAAATGAAAGAATAGAGACAGGGACGGATTAGATGGAGGGTGTCGGAGGGGGCGACCGCCCCTCCCAAGAAAAGAGAAATTAATGTAAACAATCCTATTTTACTTCCTTAAAATGGATGCGTATGTGATTCCTCCAACTAGAGCTGAAGCAAACCGCATGTATTCGGTACTAAGATACGGATAATCACTCAGACTCGAAGTAACGAATTGCTACATTGCGGTTGATATCGTTATCGTTACTCCTTACTCGATCCGAAGCTGTTTCGGATCGAGCAGCTTCGAACTTCGAATACAGACTGGCAGGCGAGGCGAACAAGGGGGAAACGGGTTCCAGTAATCGGGTACTAATATGTTCTGTATTTGTTACTGGATATCGGATCGCGGTTTCAAGGGGGAAAATGACTTTTGAGTGTGCATTTCGGATCGACCAGGTTCGAACTTCGAATACAAGACTGCCGGAGGGAGAAAATGAATTTCGGTATTTGAGTAATAGTATGTTCCGTTCCCTTACTAGATACCGGAAGTATTTTGGATTCTCGCTGTTTGAAGGGAAAAATCAGTTTCGGTATTTGAGTAGTAGTATGTTCTGGTTGCAATTCGTTTGTGCCGAGCCGAATGGTATCGTTTTGATGAGTTTTGGAAGAATCCGTATGTTTCGTTACAGTTATGGAGATGGATATACTATCTGCTGCTCTATTGATATGGGTCGTACAATGGGGGGATAGGATCCGGTGTATAGTATGTTCTTATGCGCAGTTGAACTTGTTTTTGCGGGGGGGGGGGATTTTTATAATTGTAGAGGAGCAATACATATAAGAGAAGCATGTTAGTAAGGGGTGCTAATTTCGGGCTTTCTAACATTTTAGTACTAAATAGTGGTGCAATCAGAATTCTTTCTTTCAGGGTGGTTTCGAAGCAGGATTGCGAACTTAACTTTTTCTTTTTTTTAGCTAGAATCGAAATATGAGTAATAAATAACAAATTATTTAAATACACCTTTTAAAAAAATATATTTTTATAAAGTAAACGAATTCACACATTTTTATTATTTGAAATATTATTTGGAACTAAAAAAAATATTTAGCATGGAAACCTAAACACATTTTTTAAGTAATTGTTTAAAAAATATATAAAAAATTGGGAGCTACCCGGGATTTCTATGCCCACTCCTGCGTAAGTCACTGGTATTAAAATAATTTAATAAAGTTCAGTATGTTTCTAAAATGTCGGCGTTTAGGGGGCCATCTACCCTATTTTATGGTACATTTTATTCCATGAACTCATGGAATACGCATAGTCCGGTGCAACCATTCTTTCTGTATGAAAGGAGTGATAATTTTTGTTTAAAGAATGCTCTCATATATGCACCCACAGAAGGGGCTAACCCCTTTCATCCCAAAAGTGCAGAAATAGAGCTGGAAATATCTTAAAAATAGATCATTCTCACTGAATTAAACAATTTTAATTTAAAATATGGTAATTTTTAATTTACTTCGAAAAATCGTCCAGCAAAAAAAGTTTTTGATATGAATTAAGAACACACAAATAATAAAGATATTATGCTTATAGAGACGCAAAGTAGTTGATATCATACTGAGATCCCCTGCCCTGTGAATTTAATATATGTGGCCCAATCCCTGGATCTCAGTATTCGAGAACCCGCTCCCAGAAAAAACACGAGTCACAAGCTTTCCTTTACACTTTTTATGATAAGAATGAACAGGTTAAACCAGCGTTCAGAATTTTAAAAAGGAGGGGGGGGTTGAGAAAAAAAAAAGAATGGCATATGTCTTTGGAAGATTTCTATGTGCACTCCGTAATTCGGATAATTTAGCATTGTATAAAACCATAAATGTGTATAAAAACAATCTGTAAATCACAGAAAATAAGCTCTAAATACAACTTTGTGCAACTTCGCTAAAAAAAATTCTTTTTGGTTAGGTTTTGTTATGGGTTTATGTATGGTCGGAATATACCCATAACAACACTGTCCCGGATGTGTTGTTATGGGGCACATATAACACCCTATTACCGATTCTATTAGTAGTAACGAAAGTAACGAGTAACTAATACTTAGTAACGAATAGCGAACATCTAAGTAACAAATACATACGGATACTCATTTTGTCGTTAATTTTACAGCACTACCTCCAACTAACCGCCTCCAACTGCCTCCATCCGTCCATGGGCTGGATCATTCATTAGGCTGTAGCCCAGGGGCGTAGCCAAGGAGGGGGGGTTAGAGGGGTCATAACCCCCCATGAGGAATTTTTTGCCATACAAAAAATATATTCTTCACTCCTTTATCACACACATGTATGCATATATGCCGTGCCGTATTTTTCTTCCCTGTTTTATAAAATCTATCTTTGGAATCGAAATCCATCTTAAAATCGCCTACTGAAACTATTTTAAAGTCGTCGCCAAGTATATTACAACTATACTTCACCGTTTCAAATATTGTTTCGAATGTTCATCATAATCCATGAGTGTTCTGTGTTTGTCTTTCTTCGGTTGGTTCCTACTTTAACGCTCCGACTCTTGGAAAAGATGGCGATAATTATAGATATGTAGTTACCATGACAATATTTTTTATTTATGTGGCAATCGTAATTTAGAATCAAAATGGCGATTTGGAACAATATCTAAGTACAGCATTCCGATACATTTTTATTTATTTTGGGTTGCCAATTAACGTAGTTTTAATAATTGTCTTCAAATTCTTTAACTGGTGCGTTTATCGCTAATTTGTTCACTTTAGATTTCATCTAGTTCTTTTGGGAGCGTTGAAACTTGTGCATAATTCCTAGACAACCATGACTGCAAAGCTCGCAAAAGTACGATGATTTTTTAGGTTGGCGAGAGTGAGGGGGGGGGCTGTTAAAATAGGAATCAACTCTTTCTTGTACCATAAAACACATCTTTGGAATCGAAATCTATCTTACCTATTGAAACTGGTTTACAACCTTCGCCAGGCATATTCCAACTATATCGCAGACATTTCAAATACTGTTTCGAATGGGCAGTATAATACATGAGTGTACCGTGTTTTCCTTCCTTGTTCCATGATACACTTCTTCGGAATAGAAATATATATTAAAATGGCCTACCAAAACTGTTTAACAATTTTCTCCAGGCATAGTCGAACTATCCTTCACCTTTATAAATACCATTTGGAAAGTGTATCATAATCTATGAGTGTACCGTATTTGTCTTCTCTGTTCAATAAAACACTTCTTCGGAATTAAAATATATATTAAAATCGCCTACTAAAACTATTTTACTATATTCGCCAAGTGTTTTCAACCTATACTCGAAATATATTTATATAATAAATTGTCGCGTTTCGGCACCAAATTTAGCGATCAATTATCAAAAATTGCAAACCTTGTGCGACTTTCAACATTTTATTAACGCCCCATACACCGTGACAGTTCATACTTACAAGACTTGCCGACAAGATCTCGTAGACAAAATTCTCGTACTGGACGAAATAGCACCCTAGTGCTTAAAAAAAAAACAGAACCTTTCTGGGTGCTTCACTGAACTAAGGGCCCTTTGGTAACATTTGCTACAGGATCCGCTTCGTCTTAATCCGATCTGGCACTGCACAGAAGTCGTCTATATGGAGCATAATTAGTATCCAGTTAAGGATATCAAATAGTCAACTCTTAAGCACGTTTTAGCGTTTAGTTACGCATAGCTGTCATGTTTCACTCAAGATTATTTTCAAGAGATTTACGTTCATTGGTGTGATTGTACTGACTGGCTAAAAAGTAACTTGTCGAAGTTGCAGGCGTCAAACACTACCCTCCAAAAATGTGATGAGAAGGTACGACGTTAACTTAAGAACATGTATTAAAAAGTTGTGCACTCGCAATCAGATTAGATATCGCAAGGGCAAACCAATGACGAGGTCAGAAGACAGGGGTTTCGACCCGCTCTCCATCCGCAAGCAGAATGCATGAGGTATAACTGCTCTTGTTTGCAAAATACCTGACAATAAGCAGGCTTTCTTGAAATATTTGTATGGAGTCAATCTCCCCACGTACGATATATTTAAATTTTTTTTAATCATAAAATAAGACTTACAGGAAATTGTGGTGAGTTATCTTTTGGAAAAAGCTTAAAAGTTGGTAACTATTTATGGGAGTGAGAAGTAGTTAGAAATCAAACACAATGATGTATTTTAAGAACTTCATTTTAATAAATACCTTCGAACACTATGTTATTATTTTCTCTTCACTTTAGGTATAGGAAAGAAAATGGAATCAAACACACTTACTTGTTAATTAAATAAATGAGAATTTCGTGTTATAAAATTAATGATGTAACTTAGAATAAAACAACAGTATTAGAATGAAATAGATTATTTGAACATACTGTTAGACTGAGGGTAATAACACAGGGGTTATTACCCTCAGAGGGTTTATAGACTGAGGGTAATAACACAGTTTTCTTGAAGTAAAAGAGGAATCACACCAAAAATTTCTTACTGTAATTATATGGGTTATTCGCATATACTTCAGACTTTTTGTTCAGTTGTTACGTAGCAATACAGCTAACTGCTCGGGATCTTGGGCAAACATATTTTGATTGACAAATTTTCAAAATTCTTATCATCCGAAAAACTATTTTCGTCAAATAATTTGAATATTTACCACCAATGGCGACGTTTCATTTTCAAGTGATTATTTGCCGATTTACGGTGCGCCTAATCGATAATCATTTCCCGTAAGGTTGCCATTAAAACAATTCTTCATGTATTCTTACAGGTAATCCTTTCCAAATTGTAGTATTTTGAAAAGCGAAATATTTTAAGTTACCGTGTTGGCAAATATCCAAGCTGTAACCAGATTATTTCACCATAACGAAAATCATTCCCTTCTTAAAACAGTATGGTTTGAGAATTTCTTGTCAAGTGTGGAAAATATTGCGCAGTGGAGTCAGTTTTTAAAGAATTTTCTTTTGCGCCAAACTTGGCTGAACCAGAACTGTCCAACCTTGACGAATTTTTGCTTACTACAAATACTTAAAATCCTGAAAGCCAGTCTTACACTTATTATACGACTCAAAAGACGAAACAAGTAAAAAACAAAGCTTATACGCTCCAACCCGCAGGAAGAGACATACAAAATACAAACAAGCAGGAATGAACACGAAAAATAATATTACAAGTTCGAAGAAGAATTATATAACGAACAAGATTTTATTGTATTTAAACTTTTTGTTATATTTGATTAGTTATTTCCCCAGATTCTCCTGCAAATTTTTCTTTCTTTGTAAGGCAATGTTCTTTTCTTTATGCTGAGAATTTTCTTTCCTGCTTTCAACTGGTTTGTAGAAATATTCGAACCAGTTGCCTCCATGTCCCGAAATTTCTGAAATTCCCTTCATTTAGAATCTAAATTCAATGCATTTTCCATATTTATCACAAAAATGTGTCCTCAAAATATATCTGTATCTCGAATGTCTGATAGCGTAAATCTCAAAAATCCATTGTCAAATACAGCCTTCCTCTTCCTTCGACATTAGAAAATGCACACGGATGCATCTAATGTGAGTTTAAACGAAGAAAAGAAGCTCGAAGACTTAGCAACTTTTCTTAAATCTAAAGAAAATGTTTTTGGCGAGAGATTAGCCCATCCATGAGAGATTCATTGTCCTAACCTTAGAAAACTAACAGAAAAAAGCAATTCTGAAAGACTACATTTGTTCTTAAAAGTCCATATATATGTCCTTAAAAAAATGTTAGGTGTATATATCTGCTATCATATCACTGTAATTTCCTTCAACAAAAGCAGTTAAAACGTTTTTCAACTAATCGCATTCAAAACCTTTATATCTTGAAACTACTTTATCTCAATTCCATTTCCAAGAGATTCCATACTGACCTAAGACCGACCTTATTTTATATTTGTAAATAATAGAATACACGAACATGCATCCAAAGCAACATTTATCAGGAATAGTTGCCAACCTTCCCGATTTCTTCGGAAAATTTTCCACTACAATTATTAAACAGTTTTATTTCAAATAAAATTTTTGCCATTATTTTAAACATGAACTGCTAGGTAAAAATTAGTGGTGGGAAATCTCCCGAAGAAATCGGGAAGGTTGGCAGCTATGCCAGGTGATGTCAAACTGAAGCTCTGCAGCGATTTCCAACACACTAAGAGCAGCAACATTACATTTCAAATTTTCTAAAGTGAAACAATTTAATGTTTATGGGTAGTATCGTCTTAAAATATCTTAAGTTAAATGTTAGTATTAAAATATCTTAAGTTAGATGTAAAATATCATTTCCGATGAACAATTCAAAAGTACCTTCATCTTATGTCTACGCTACAGGAGATAAAAGGGTCTTGCCCCAAGAACTCATCAAAACCCAAACATCAGTCAGTCAGAAATTTTTGTATACCTAATGATGTTGTTGTGGGATTAAGGCCAGTAATCTACGCGAGGGATCTGGGCCTTTGGTGGGGTGCCCTCCATGGGGGTCTTTCAAACGGTCCTAACCTGTATTTACGCTAAGTTTCGGAGAAAACCACTGAAAATTCCGAAAGGTTAGGTCGACGGATTGCGACCTGGTTTCGAACCAGACATCTTCAGTCTCCATCCATAGTGCGCAATACACTATGCCACTGGTGGGGCGCCTAATGATGACGTCAAAGTTTCAGATGGGGCTTTCAACACCTGGGAGACGTTGCTGCATCTCGAAATAGACGTGAGTTCGCTTTGATATTACGCATGTTTGATCCAAAATCTTTTCAGTGGAGTCCACAAGTAAAAGGGATTATTTTCGCAGAATAGAATGTTATTAGAAAAATCACGCGCAAGTTCTTTAAATCTCTCTTGCACACTTGATTAACATCCCATCTCAATATAATCTGTATACTCTTCACTCCCCATTCATTATCCTTCTACCAGACACAAAGAAAACTTCAAAAGAGTAGCTTCAGTTAAACTGCAAAAGGCGTCTTAAATATGCAAACATGTTTATATATCGCACTTATAACACGAGTTTAGAACGTGAAAGGTAAAAGGATGAATATATATAATAATTTCCATGAACCTTCTAAGAAAATAAATTCAATAATAACCGAATTCTGACGAAAGCTTCACTTGGTTTGTATTCTACACAAACACAAATATACACGTTGAAAATAATGTTACTTTGATAGAAAGAGAGAGAAAAATTCCTTGTTAATACAGATGATGTTTTGTTCCTAGCATAATTGAGAACTGCTGCGATTTTGGTATGTTTGCTACGGAATAAATTGCTTGGCATTCGAAAGAAATCTTCGAAATTTTGTGTGTTTGTAATCGCGTTCGGGTTGCATGCAAACGATATTTTTCTAAATGCAATTGAAAATTATTTTCATGTCTTTAGCAGTAGTAAAAGAAGGTGTTTGCAAAAGACAACGGAATTGTCAGAAAAATTCTTATTTAGGATATAAAAAATACTCTTATACACTTTTCTATCACTAGTGGAAGTAGAAGTATGCAGGGTGATTATAAAATAACAAGATATGTTTGTTCAGAGCTCTATAGAGTTAGGATTATGAGTTTTAAACAGGGCTGTGAGAGCTCTCATCATTTTAAGGACAACTGGCTAGAAGCAGTTGCTATTTCTTCAACTATCCAAAGACTAAAGGCCTTATTAAACTACCATAATTTCCAGCAATTTGGTTGCCACAAATATTTGAAGCAACTAGTTCCGACAAAGTCCATAAGCCCGGATGATGATGCAGAGTTGCCATAGTAAACAAACTCGGCGCTATGATTACAATTTCTATGGTGTCTCACAAACGCCAGAGATTCGCCATTAACTTGTGACGTAGAAATAGGAAACATTACGATTGGCTGGTATCCCAGCAACCAGCACCATTTTCGCCTCGGAACGAGAAGTCAGAATTGACCGTTCCCTAAGTAACCGAGGGAAATTTCCAAGAAAAGGGTTGTCACAACTGGTTGCTCAGCCAAACAGCTGGAAATTATGCCCGTGTAAAGGCCTTAACCGCTCTGCCAATACCTTTTAGATACAGAAGGCCTAGCAATTACTACGTCACCAAGCTTTCACGTCATGACCAGGACATTAAGTTGTAACGGTGTCACAGTTTTATATTGATAAGTAAAACTAAAACTTCTGTTGAATTTACCCCCATATAACAATATTTTGATGATTTCATATAGAAAATTTAATTTTACGACAAATTGCAATTTTTAACCGTAACTAATTATTAGGATGTTCAAATGAAAAGGTACGAAACGACGCTGCGATTTAAATGAAGACTTTAAATAAAGTCTTCAGCACAAGTATTCACCATAGGCCTGAGCCATCCAATTGATGAACGAGCCAATGGATTCCTTGTTCCCAGACTTCCTGTGACGTATCAAGTCCCACTACTCCCGGCGCATTTGAGTTCGTCGTCTGAGTTGAAGCACTTCCCTTTCACATGTTTTTTCAAGGGGCCAGATATATGGGAATCTCAGATACACATGTCCGGACTGTAGGGCGGATGATCAAATTGTTCCCACTTGAACTTGGCCAGTTCCTTATAGAAAACGGACACTCCATTTTCTCACTGACTTGTGGGACAGGCAGTCTTCCTAGTATACGGTTACCGGCGATGAATAGTGGTCGGTTTAACACTTACGCTGTCAGAAATCGCATAACGTCTCACTGCTACTAAATCGTCGAATTTTGCAATGTGAACGCCATCCAGGTCTCACACGCACTGCCGCGTCAATTGGACGTAAGAGGGTTAGGACGTAAGAGCTTTTCACGGAGGGCTCTCGAATGCTCCTATCCACGCCAGACTCCTATCGCACCCCGATGGGAGATGTTTCACTACGTTCTCCCGCAAAGACATATATGTTAACGGCTACGTTGTTACTACGTTTAGTACCTTTCCATTTGACCAACCTAATATATAGTATGATGAGGAAAGGAATTTTTCTGTATCACAAAGGAATTTTAATTTTTATCTCAATATATTTCCTAAATTGGGAGTGCGAACCAGAAATTTTAAACAGTTTTATCTTATGAAAAAAGAACAGTAAAATCTGTTGATGATATTAGGGCTGTATTGAGTTAGGGCTTCCGGAATTCTGGGGCATACACCCTAGACATCCATGCGCGGATAGGACGGTGTGCGTCGTGTCCCCTGGACTGTCTCTCCTCTCCCTTTCTGCGACGCGATTGTTCCACGTGCACACAGTATGTGTGGGGACGATAACGCAAGAGTCCCTATGGACTTCCTGCACATTTTCCACAACAAATGGGCTCTCAATCCCTGTGAGAATTACGAATTCTTTAGATACTATTTTGCCTATTTTGATAAGCAGAAAGACTGGATTAGACTAAAATATGAAAGCGAATTATGCGATCTCATCAAGTCTCCCACCATCGAAGTCCTTGCACACTGTCGCAGCTTTGCGCGGTTTGAACTTTTCAACCAAGACATGGCGAAAACAGCTGGAGCAGAACATCTGCCAGAAGGTGGTGCCATCTGTCGGTAAACTTCACACTGACAACGGCAAGTCCCTCTAAAGGAAAACTCCTGAATTAAACGAATCCGATGAGGAATCTCACACCGAAAAAGTTCCCCACATTGATGATGCGGGCGAGACTAGTGCCATACTTCCTGAAGTGCCAAACCACGATCCAAGCGAGGACCTTCGCATGGATGTGGGAAATGAACCACAGCCCCCAACTCCACCCAAGATAAAAATCACCAAGCATACCATCTATGCAGAACTTAAATCTAACTATGCTAACGACCTGGATGCTTTATCCAAAATTATTGGTAAGGATTTCGAATCCAAGCTTACAGGTGATAAGCACAAGATCGTTCTCGACGACGAATCCAAGTTCCGGGCTGTTCAAGCCTATTTCAAGGAAAAGGGGATTGGCTTCCAGACAAATGACCCCAGAGCACAACGACCCAAGAAAGTTGTCATTAAAGGTATCCCGGCCTCCACCCAGATCGTAGAAATCGAGGAATTCCTCAAGGAAAAGGGCTTCTCGCCAGTCAGCCTCAATTTCTTATACTCGAAAAAATATCAGAAGAATTGGGCGATCCTCTTGGTTGCCCTCTTACCCACACCAAACTATGAAGAAATTTTCAATATTACAAAATACGGATACATGCTCGTCACTGTGGAACCCTATCGTCCACCAACAAAAGCCAAGTAATGCCGTAATTGCCAAGGCTTTGGCCACCACTCCGCGCGCTGTACGCTGACGCCCCAATGTCTCAAGTGTGCCGGCCCGCACACCTTCACGCTGTGTCCTACCAAGAAGCAGGACCCTGTTCAATGTGCAAACTGCGGAGGCCCTCACGTCTCCAGCTACCGTGGTTGCCCTAGGAACCCAACTAATAAACCTAAATCCCTGAAGAGCATGAAACTTAATCAGCCTCAATCTAACCCTCCCAAACGAACCACAAAGAATCCACTGGCCAAGAACACCTCGTCCACGACCACTGTCATGCAAGAGAAACGTTCAGAACCAACACAAAGCACTGCTGACCCCATGGAAGACACTTCGTCCACCTCCAAGGAATCCAGGCCAAACCAAGCTGCCAGACTGAGGAACAAGAAGAAGGAAGCGGCCAAGAGAACCGCGCCCCCCGGTCTGAATCCCATCAAGAAAACGACTACCCAGAATCAAGTCCACAAACAGAGTAAACCGACCAACAACCCGGTGCAAAGCACAAATACTGCCAACGGCTCTATGGCTCCAATCATGGAAATGTTCACGGTGCTGAGAGAAGTCTCCCAACTACTCGATGTGAGGCAAATGACCAACTTCTTCCGCGATGTCGTCGGAAGTATTAAACACATAACGCAGCCAAAGGACAGGGCCTTCGCTCTATTCGAAGCGTACACAAGACACTTCGAGGACGACAATGACCACGAAGAATAAGCTGAACATATTATCGTGGAACGCCCAGAGCCTCCACGGTAAAATCTCAGAATTTAGGGACTTTCTCAACAGGAGTGAGATAGACATTGCGCTCATTCAAGAGACTCTTTTTAAACCTAACATTGCATACAATATCCCGAATTATGTCTTGCACAGTCAAGAGCGCCCTCGCCTCCCTGGCGGGCGCACCGCTGGTGGACTGGCTATCTATATTAAACGCACTATCCAACATCATCGTGTGACCGACCTAAATCTGGAATGTCTGGACGCACTCTCGATCATCATCGAAGCAAGTCCCAGAATTATGATCACGTCAGCATACGTTAAACTGCGCCAACGCTTCCCAACTAAGGACCTCACAACAATTTTCCAATACTGCCCTACTAACATTGTCATGGGGGACTTTAACGCCCACCACCTGGCTTGGGGCTGCAAATACAACAACACTTATGGAACCAATCTCCTGAAGTTACTCATGGAAGAACACATCCTCATGGCATTCCCTTCCACTCCTACTCCCTTTGCTGAGAGGAGTAGCTCCACCATCGACTACATGCTTCACAGAAACTTAAATCAATACCCGGATGTGGCAACACTACAGATGTTTACATCTGACCACCTCCCCATTGTGTCTACCATTAACATCAGCTATGAAACAACGGCACAGAAACGCAGAACTATAACGGATTGGAACCTCTTTGCCAGTCACCTCATCAGTGACCCTCTCCGAATGCCCCGGATAAACAGCATCAATGACATTGATGCTGAGGTCTCTTTACTGACTCAGGACATCAAACAAGCACTTAAAGCAGCCTCTCGTCCCGCCAAGGACCACTTCACTACCTACCTGCCCTCGGACATCCGTCTGATGATTCACGCACGGAACCAAGCCCGTAAGATCTACCAACGGAGCAGGTACCCCGCGAATCGTGTGGTGTTCCAACGCCTACAAGCTGAAACTCGCACAGCCATACGTAACCACAAGCAGCAAGCCTGGGCCGACCACCTTGCCAGCTTAACTGTTGAAGACTCCTCGATCTGGAGAGCGGTGAAAAAGCTCACCATGAAAAGGGCTGACTTCCCGCCTATTCGTAAGGGCAATTCATACGCTCTTTACAACAAGGATAAGGCCAACGCTATCGCACTCGCTTATCAGGAGCAGTTTACTAACAGTCTACTCTCCGATATTGATATTGAGAACGAAGTTACTTCTCGTCTTCAAACCCCACCCACGATCCCCATTGAAGGTGTCCTACCCTCAGAAATTATTGACATCATTGCCAAGTTAAAAAAGAAAAAGTGCCCTGGGCATGATCAAATCTCCAATACGGTCATTCAAAACCTACCGGCCAAGACCATCCTCCGGTTCACCAGTATCACAAATGCTGTCTTGAAGCTTCAATACTACCCTGAAACTTGGAAAAAAGCTATTATCTGCCCTATTCCAAAACAAGGCTTGGATCTCACTAACCCAACATCTTCCCGACCTATCAGTTTGCTCTGCGGACTTGGCAAAGTTGTGGAAAGGGTCATACTGAACCGTCTCGCCACTCACCTCGAACGCAACAGTATTCTGATACCAGAACAATTTGGTTTTAGAAGTCGCCATAGTACTACACATCAACTCCTCAGGGTAGTCGAACATCTGACTGAAGCCGCCCAAGCTAAAGACAGTGTGGCGATTGTCCTTTTCGACATTTCAAAGGCATTCGACAAAGTCTGGCACGTCGGACTCATTTACAAACTGTTCGGTACGGGCGTGCCAGACTCTCTTGTCCATCTCCTTTACAACTATCTACAGGGACGCAGCTATTCGGTCAGAATACAAGATGCTGTCTCGGACAACTTTCCCATCAAGAGTGGAGTGCCACAAGGTTCAATCTTAGGCCCAACCCTTTACAGTCTCTATGTAAACGACATACCCAGAAACCAAACCACTGATATTGCCTTGTATGCGGATGATACTGCTATCATCGGCAGAGCCAAGAACGCAAGAACGCTCCACACTAACCTCCAACACCACATTAACCAACTTGAGTTGTGGATGCGGAATTGGAAAATAAAGTTAAACCCATCCAAATGCAAGGCACTCTCCATTGGAAGGAAATTCCCACCCTCCCGTTTACATGTCGACAACACGGTACTGGAATGGGCTGACAGTGCTCCATATCTTGGTGTCGAAATTGACAAACTGCTTACTTGGAAGAAGCACATAAACAGAACCAGAGGCAAGATGACCGGAGCCTTCCAGAGAATCTCCAGCCTCATATATACGCGCAAACTCAGCACACAGAACAAAGTGCTTTTATACAAAGCCATTGTTAGACCATTGGCCACATATGCTGCCCGGTGTGGGCCTATGCGGCAAACACCCACATCAAAGCCCTAGTGGCAAAGGAAAGTAAATTTCTACGAACCATCCGTTACGGTCACCCACTACTTGCCAACAACATCATACTCAAGGATCTCTGTATGAAGAACCTCAAGCAGCACTAACTGAAAATCTCCAAGAGATTCTACAGGAACATACGAAACGTTCCTAACGAAATTATTGCCACTCTACCAGATTATGAGCCGTCGGACCCACAGCATAGAAAACGCCCCAAGGCTGTTCTCCATGCCCTTCAAGATCAACCTTAACTCCTCGCCCGTACACGCCACACACGTCGAGCAACCCTTCCTGTGAAGACCACCTATGGTGGGGGGAGGAAGGGTCGACATGCGCACCCAACATCCAGAAAAATGACTTTCTGTACTGATACAAGCAGCTTCGCTGCTATCTACGCACATCCATAACAACAACATCCCTAACATTACATACTGGAGGTACGCGCGCTGCGCTGGCACTCCGAGAAACTAGACCTCAGTCAGTCAGTCAGTGTTGATGGTATTTATTAAAGAAAACGTCAAAAAGGCTCACTCTTTAGCCCTACTTTTTTTAACAAATACATCACCGACATTATCCGAAGTCAATGCACAGCACTTGCTGTATATGCCAACGATACCACCATACTTTCAAGATCCTTCCACGCTGATATTATGATTAAACAATTACAGCTCCATATAAATATCTTAGAAACCTGGTTTCAAAAATGGAAAATTAAAATTAACCCCTCTAAATGCAATGAGATTCACTTCACCAATAGCAGAAAACAGTTTAGAAACCTCTACATACATAACAAAAGAATTAATTGGACCAGAACCTGTAAATACCTGGGTGTCATGATGGACTCCCGTCTGACATGGAAAGCACGGGTGTTTTATGCCCGAAACAAAAAGGCTGGAGCAACAAAAACACTAGAGAAGTAGATTTTCCAAAATAAGCTCAGCCGTCAAAATGAAGTAAAATTATATGAATGCATAGTGCTTCCTGCGGCGACTTACGACAGCCAGATCTGGGGATATACCGCCAAAATCAATCTAGATGTATTATCAGGAAAATACAACGCAACTGTCCGTCAAATACGTCATGGACACAGGTATCTAATACTCTAATTCAGGGAGATCTCAACATCCTTTCCTTTAGAAAAATTGTCCACCAGATTGGTGAAAATGTCTTCACTAATGTCTTCACCCGCAAGAATAAAATCATTAAATAAGTGGGTGGCCCCATTTATTTAATGTTTGAACAAATAAGAATTGTAACTAAGATGGAACGGGAAATGTAGCCTTGAATGGCGCAGGTTTTCCATGTAATAAAATTTTGTCATGCCATTTGTCGACGGTTAAATGTTAACGTCAAAGCGGTAGTCACGTTTTCAATTCGTTGAAGGTGTCGGCTTTGGGCAACACCTCCTAGATATAGAAAGCCTTACCACAACTACGTCACCGAGCTTTGACGTCATCATTTGGCCTACCTTTAAAAGTTTGATTGTGATAAAATAAATAAATTAAAAATTTCTGGTAAATACTACAAATATTAGAAAATATCTCATATTAAACATTAAAATTAAAATATCTTTCTCATACAAAATTATTCAGTATAATCTATTTCCTTATCACATTATCTAATTAGTTATGGTTAAAAACTGCCATTTGTCGTAAAATTATATTTTTTATCTCAAGTTATTAAAATATTGCCAATCATGGGTAAATTCACCAGAAATTTTTTATTTATTTATTTTATGGCAATCAAACTTTTAAATGTAGGCCAAATGATGACGTCAAAGCTCAGTGAAGTAGCTGTGGTAAGGCTTTCTATATCTAGGAGGTGTTGCTCTAGGTCCAGCTGACTGATTGATATACTAGAGAGAGTTACTATAGTCCTCTTCCTCCTGTTTCGCAAGTTTTCTTTATGCTCATCGGTCACTTTGGTAATTTCTATAACCGCAGAAGTTCACGCAGGCCAGCAAAGGCATTCTCGTTCGGCCGGTAATAGAGATTGACTAACAAAGGACGAGGAGAAGGAGGACTAACAAAGGAGCAAGTAAATAATCCCTACTTTGCGACTAGTGCCCAGTGGCGACTTTTGGTACTAATTTCTTTTTTCTATGATCGAAATCCCGTGGTACACCATGCACTCCCATCAAACTGTTATGAGGCTTGTACAGCAGTGCACTGTAGCCATACACATATTTGGGCCTTTCAGGAAATATAAAAAGCATGATAAGACCGTTTTTCATGCAGCCTGTATATTCACAAACAATTCACCTTCTTTTTCATTGTTATGTTGCTATATGCTTTCTCCATAATAATATAATTCTATGCCGTATTTTAAAAAAAAATAAATATACTGTTTCTTCAGGTATTGCAGATTTGTTTGAAATCTTACTTTTGAACATGATTGTATGAAGAAATCCGGGCAGTCGATATCAAGATGTGTTTTTGAGATTATTATTTATTATTATTATTGGAAATTATTTTAAAATGACTTGTATCGAAATGAATGAACGTCTTCCTTTTACAGGATTGCAGTATGTTGGAAGGAAACAATGGATATAAAAACAGTTTTTTTTTTGTTGTTATTTATAATTTTAAACACACAGCTTAAATTACACAGTTTAAACACACAATTAATTATACAGTTTCAAATGATAAAAAAAGATTGTATGAAAGCTGTTTTTTTCCATAAAAGTGGGTAAAAAGAGTAATAGATATAAAAAAGACAAAAATATTGTGTACCTACCTACTCACTTTACCCCACTATGCATACAACCTCACCTCACCATACCCTAGGCAATGTAACTCTCAGGGACTTGATCTAATTGATCAGAAGCAAAACAGGGACTTGATCTAATTCATCAGAAGCAAAATTATTTACTCGGTAAGCTTCTAAGATCGATATCTTCTGTAACAAAGAACTTTTGACGAAAATTCCGCTTAACATACGTTCTTTAGAAACGCAAATACGCGCACATGAAAAAATGAAGTTTGCTTTAGAATCCTCTTTGAACTTCCTGCGTGTAATAGAATTGACGTTTCGTCTGATGTGCAGTTGAAAAGACCGACAATTTCAGTGTAATTTATGTGACAGAAACAACGATTTCAGCATCTGTAAAAGAAATTTCGGAAACTTTGTGCCTTTGTAGTTCATCTTCGGGCTGAATTCGAATGCTGTTTTTCTCAGTAACGTAAATTATCAAAGATTATGACTTAGTGCTTTGGCAGGGATATGAAGTGCGTTCGAAGAAATTAAATTACTAAGCAGAAAGGGGGATTATTTTGAAAGATAAAAATAAAACTACTGTATTGATGAGCAAGTTTTTGAGCTGTCTTTTAAAGCAAAGTATGTTATTTTTATTATTAGCGTTGTCGTTGTGTAATATGCTTTGTGTTGTTTAAACAGATTTGTATCACTAACAATTATTTTCACAAAAAAGTAAACTGACTACCGTATACTTCTGATTACAGTGTGCCTCCGATTTTGTGAGTTCAGGATTATATGAATTTTTCAATGATTCCAACAAAATACCTATTTAAGTAACGCTATTTTAAATAATTACAGCAAAGCGATGGTAATATGAAAGTCCACTCTTTAAAGTGTACGAAAATTCCCTTTCAACAGATTATTATTATTTTTCTAAAAGTTGAAGTTCATTAAACCTTTCATTTCTGCAATAATAAAAATCGAGAACATTTAAATCATAACAAATTACGGTCGTGAGCTTAACTCAATATGAAAACTCCTCCCTTTTGTGACATGTGCTGTAGAGCTAGCTAACTGTGGAAAGTTTGCAAGAGAAGAGCGTAAATGAAGCGTCACTTGTCCGACGGACAAACAAATATTATATTTATTGGTTCGTTGTGCAATTTAGTGGTCTTGGCCCACCATTAAATGCCGAGCTTCCTGGATAACTTTCATAATTGAAAAAATTTTCACTGATTTTCTGGTGTTTTTGATAAGAAAATAAGAATCCGCAGAACCATTTTGAAAAAAAGAATTTTTTTCAAAAAAGTTACAATTTAGATTTTTTAATAATTTTCAGAAATATTGTACAATAAAATAAGAAAATTACTCAAAAAATTATTTATAATTATATCATACATATGGAAAAATTGGAAATTTTTTAGTAAATTTTCACTAAAATTTATCATAACAGCTAACAATTTACACACAGTTGCAAGTAATGAATCTTAATTCTTTTTACGATGAGGTGCATATGACAATGGTGTTTGAAATGACGTAAACACTAAGAGAAATCACAACAGGAAAATAAAATATAGCCTTTACATGACTGAATATGAATTTTCCCCAAATTTACGGCCTGTTGCCAATAAAAAAAACCTTAAAATAGAAGCAAATATTTTTAAGTCATTTCATAGACAATAATATTTTAAATATGTACTGAAAATTTCATTTAGAAATGTTTATTAATATAGAAGTTACAATGTTAATGGTAAAAAGAGAATGCGAGAAGCAAAATTCTTAGAAAAATGCGTTTAAAGTTCTTAGCTGATGTTAGTTCACAGCTGATGATGTGTTTTTAAGTGCGTATAACTTTCGTTCCAAACGTCATAGGATAAAAAGGAAAATGGTTTTAGAAACAGAAATGTTTAGGGCACAAGATTTGCAAATAATTTTATATTTGATTTTTTGGCCGAAATTCGCCGTTTTCAGGGTACTCGGATACCTTACCAGTTTCAAACTCTTACATCCTACTTTATTTCATTTCGTTTTATTTTTGATCTAATGTCTTTTAGAGGTAAGCTCATAATGACCAAGTGGATAAGACACTCAAAATGGTACATGGCTGAAGCGTGAACGTCCTCGGTTCGGGCTCGTCGTGAAAAACGTAAATATCCATTATAAAAATATTAACTAGATCAAATTATATGGCATGCATTCGCAAAATTAGATTGCATGCATTGTCGAAGTAAGTGAGGTAGGTTTGCAAGAGAAAAATGAAAATAATGTTACTTATCTGATGGACCAACAAGTTTTGAATTCTACTGGTCTGTTGTGTATTTTACTGATCTCGGACCATCCTTATTTTTAATTCTTGCTTACTATACTTAATTCAGATGTGGCACTTATTGATTTGAAAGATAAATAACTATTATAGGAGTGGTAAATTAAACTGTTGAACATTCTAACAAACTTATTAAAAAAATTATATTAGAAAAATTACATACCAGAAATTTCAATATGGAATATTTTATATTAAAAATTGTGGCGTGTCATAATCATTTGAATTTAGATTGTAAGCTATTATTTAAGAATGCCTGCTTATTGCTAGGTAATATGTAACTGAAACGATATCCAGTCAAAATTTTCTCATTAGGTAATAGAAATTAGAATATTTAGCAAGTGGTCCAAATAATTAAAGGCTACATGATTTACCTGGTCTGGGACTTTTATTACTGGTCCGTACATCAAGAGAAAATTATATGTGCTATATATGTTTATTTCCGTTAAGAGCTCGTTTAAAAAATGTAAATGACTTTTATAAAAATAGTACCAGGTTACCGAGCCATGCTCAGAGTCTAATGGATCCTTAAATGTAAAGTGATAGGTACGTAAATGGCTGCAAACTTATCAATAATCTTCATGATTACCAAAGATTTACATCGTGGTTGGATCACTCATTCATTATCAGGAAAGCTTTAGTCGGCATTCAATGTTACAATGGCACATATTTGTTTTGAAGAGGGATGCTGAATATTCAACAGTCGGTGCCATCAGGGTTGAGCTAAAAGTAGTTTAACGTAAGGTGCCTCCTTTCCTTCTGCAGCAGAGAGAACGTCAGCGAAGGTGCCAGCGAAGATATTGGTTGATACAATGGGGATGGATCATGTATTCACTAACAGCGTCTTGATTACCTCAAATATATCTGACCATATTGAGGACGTTCAAATTCAGCATCAGGATTTTGAGTTGGATGAGCTGTCAAATGAAGGAATTTGTTCTAATCTCATCAAGTCTATTATAGACTGTTCGCAACGTAGCTGTACGCACCTCGAATGTTAATAGTTTCAGTCGTCATATACTGTGAATAAAGCCATTGCAAAGCATGCGGTCAAAGTTTGAATTCATTTATAAAATTCTTTGGAATGTGGATGAAATCGAAGGAACAACCGCTTCAATTCATTAGGAAATTCAGGATGTCCTACATTAATCTTACCTTGAAAACAACAGTCCCTAAAATAATTTCTGTTAATCAGATTTTTTTACTCTTTCTTTAAGAAAATGCAAAGCTCCATGGTTAATGCAAAAAATGTTTAAAGGTTGTAAACTATGATAGGAAGTATTCTCATTTGTGGCGGCTTTGAAGATAATTAAGACTGTTTATCCGAAGTGCTTGTAGACGTTTAGCTATTCGTCGTTGTTCTCCTTCCAAAAGCTGATCACCTGTTTCATTTGCTCCTGTTTGAGCTGCACGTTCACGTATTTGAGCCAAACGCTGCTGCCTGTAATCATATGCTTCCACAGCTCGTTTTTGAGCTACACGTTACTTCATTTACGTCTTTGACGCTCCTCAGCAGGTTCATTTTTTTTTTCGTTTTGCTTTGAGATCGTTAATATCCTGAGAGTCGGAATCCTGGAATGAGGGGGGTCTTTCTAAAGAGCCCTAACCATTATTTGAGCTAAGGGGATTTATACGGGATTTTGAATGGTTTATTTAGGTTTTAAACAGGATTCCGCGGGCCGGATTTAAAAGCCGTGGCGGGCCTGCAGTTGCCGTATGTGGCTTAGGCGATGATAAAATAGAAGTTGAAACCGTCATCTGCAGAGAATCAAAATTATGTGAAACAAAACTGATGGCTGATCACGTGCAAAATTCATTTGAATGGAATTTCAACGATCGCTTCATTGTAAACAATAGTCAAATTTTTAAAAAATCGCCGTAACTACATTTAAATGTTTCTCGTCAACTTGGCGGAATAAGGCGGTTAAAGAAGAATTCAACTCAGTGTCGTTAAAAAAAAAAAAAAAAAAACTCGGAATGTTCATGTTACGTCACAAGATCTTTTTTCTTTCTGTGTATCAGCGCAAAGGGTGCCATTTTCATTTAAGTTATTCGGACAAGCTGAAACTTTCATGAATTTTTAAAATTCGCTTCATATGGATCAATAAAATACATGAAAAATAGTCATAGTTTTAGTATCTACGCGCAAACACATTTTGCTTTGCGTTAGTTACAAAAGGATGAAGTAATAAATTCAGGCAATTTTCGACAGATTTACCAATAGCTTTTGATATTAATAACTATGAATTAAGAATAATTAAATTATTTACGTCTATTCAATCAAAACAACACTGTTGCTGCGAATGCTTAGGAACATCTTTTCGTGCTAGCGGAATGACAACCGGGTTTGGTTTTTTCTTTTTCTTTTGCTGGTTCCCAGAGCGACAATTTGAAATAAAAATAATTCATTATTCTAAAAATTTATGTAGCTGAAAGGTGTAATATATTAGCGATTAAATTTATCTGTCTGTGAGCTAGAAATAACGTTCCTTTTTTTTTTCTTTTTGTTTCTTTGCGAAATTCATTTTTACTATGCATCGGTGATTATGCATATAGGTGATTAGGCTATAATGCATCGGTGATTTTATGTTTATTTTTTAACCTGCCTCACAGTTATTTGTTCCTTTTAAGAAGATTGCATCAATTCTGTTTCACAAACGATCAATAGATGGAGCCACCGTCTAAAACCATAATTTTACATTTTAATTCTTTTAGGATTTTTTTCCAGTCACGTGTGATCTAGCGCAGTCGTTTAGTAGACCGCAAAAACTCCCAGGTACAAAATTTTAAGAAATCCCTTAGAGCCATTCTCGAGATCGTTCGGACAAAACATACATTTCTCGTTTAATGTAGCCGTCAAACAAAACTATAGCAGTCTTCTCCTCACGCAAACGAATCCCTCCCCCACCGCTGCTGATATATGACCGACAGTTCGATAGTGAAATTAAATACCTTGGAATAATTCTGGATAAAACCCTTAATTGGAGATCTCATATTAAATATAGCGTTCGCAAATTCCACAACGCTAAGGCTGATCTAAACCATCTTCTGTATGCTGAAAGAATGACGGTGGGAAACAAGATATTACTTTATAAAATAACTCTTCGACCAATTCTTCTATACGCTTCATCTGTTAGAAGCTGCATGGCGAAGTGGAACCTATAAAAACTGCACAAACCATGCAAAACAAATCTCTTCGTTCCATATGCAGAGTTCTTTCGTATTTCTAAAATGCACTTAATGCAGATAAATTATTAAGAGAAAATCTGATAATCCCTTCAAAAATGTTTATACGATTCCCAATGAATTACTTTTTAATCTACCCGACTATGACAGTAGAATGTATCACAAAAGACCCTGCGCTATTACTCATCTTCGTGATGAGATTCACTATCGATAATTTTTTCCCGTGCTAACTAAAGTTCTTATATATTTCTCCAAAGCGCACGTCCGTGGCGCTGTCAGGAAGCTAGGATCTTTCCCTTCTTTCTTTTTTCTTTCACCCTCCGTTTTTAATTATTTTTTCTTTTTTTATATGTTGTTGTTGCTGCTTATCCTCCTTGTCTGACGGAGTCAGACAAGACTCCTCCTAACAGTCACGAGTTCGTTGACTGTTAGGAAGTCGAAGAGAAGAAGATTACTAAAAAGATCCTCCTTAGAGAGTCCCATGCATTCCAAAAGGTGCTCAGAAGAAGCCCGAAGATTTTGGCGCTTGGTGCAGGTGCCGAAGGTTTTCCTGCCCTCGTTGAAAGTGAGGCACTTGATGTGACCGCTAGCAAGTCTTGAGAGCACAGTTTGGGTGCGTCTGTCACACAGGAGGTCAAGGGACAAACTCGGTTTTGAGCCCATGTACCAATTGTGGGAGGAGGTGGTGTTTTCCTCTTCTTCGTGATTTTTGACTTTTCCCTGGAGTATAATTCCGGAAAAGTAAGTACGGAAGAGAGAGTTGTTGAAATCCTGCAACCCTCCTTAGCAAGATTATCGGCCACTTCATTCCCGTGAAGATTCATACGTGAAGGTATCCATTGCAAATGAACATCATGATTAAGTGAAATGAGCTTTAGTTTAAGCAGGATACAGGAGCTGATCTTGTCGCCCACAAGAAGCCAATTACCAAGATGGTGGAGAGAACTACGGCTATCAGACAAAATCCATAGGTCTCCATAATCCTCTTCAGAGAGAATAGCTTCTAGTCCAAGTCTATTGCAATCAATTCACTTCTGAAGACAGAACAGCAATTAGGATTACGATGAGAGAGAGTCAAGTTGGTTTGAGGGGTTTCAATATATATGCCACTACCTGCTAGGTTATCAATTTTACTACTGTCAGTAAAGATTTTAATGGCATTGTTGGGAATGTCGCTTAGGTTTTCCAAGGTCAATTGTCTAAGATGGTCTGGGATGTAGTCTTTCTTGTTAACATGAGAGCTTAGGTTAAAGTGAAAGAGAACCCTGGGGAGTCCCCCTACAGGATTCAAGCAGCATTGTAGCGAGTTGGGTTCAACAATACAATTAGGAAGTTGAAGAGAGGCGGCCAGACTGAAATTTCCTCTTTAATCTTTGTTGATTACTCCAGCTGTTAAGATATTTGTAGGTCTTGTTGCAGAGGCCATAACTAGAGAGTCTATTATAGTACTTAACAAGACCAGCTTGTCTTCTAGTATTAAGCGGTTGCAAGTCAGCCTCAAAAAAGGACAATTTCAGAAGGACTGCTATGTCTCAGTCCAGTGATAATCATGGCTGCTCTTAATTGAACTTGTTCTAACTTCGTAAGGTTAGTTTTGGATGCGCAACAATACATTGGGAAACCATACTTAAGAATAGGCCTAATGAAAGTCATATATGTTCTAAGGGTTGTTGTGTCGGTTCCCCAATCTCTATCCGCAATATATTTAAGAATGTCAAGACGTTTTCTATTTTTTAATACAATGCATTCTTGGTCTAGTATAAATCCCAGATATTTGGGATGCTTCTCGTAATTGAGATTTTGTCCTTCCAGCTTCAGTTGTGGTTGATAGTTATATAAACGCTTATTGGTTGTGAAGAAGGAGGCAATTAATTTACTATTAGGTTGTAACGAAAGTTTCTCGCCACCTCAAACATCGTCAGCACACAGTTCGCGTTGGCGTATTTGCTCATATTTTGTCAAACGATTTTTGGCATTTGGAAGAAAGAGACTTACTTTATAACACTATGGTGTGAAATCTGTAAAAAATATAGTTATCATTAAGTACAAGGTGTCTCAAATGACACTATCACTCTAGAGGATTAGACCCATCAATTACTTCCAGTTATGTTGCAAAAAGTCAGCTACAGAATATCAACGAATTATGAGTACAGTTTTAAGTACTATTGTTTTATCATGTGACACTGTGCAGGTTTGATACCGAAAGTTCATAAACAGTTATCTAAGGAGTTAGAAGAGAGTTTTTCAGGCAGATTTGGCGGAAAACTTTCGTTACAACCTGATACAATTAAATTTGATTTTATGTTCCTTGGCAAAGTTGGATACAGGCTACAAGGGAATTATTAAGTCTCAATTCAATATCATTAATATTGTTTCCTGAGCTCCAGAGTATAATATCGTCTGCAAATAGTCCCATCATAACTCTGGTAGAAGTCTGTTTTTCAAGACCGGAAAGAAACATATTTTTTTTATAACTGTGCTTTCCTGTAATCTAACAATAATAATTTCTATGAGAGGACAGTTTTGATTTCCACTTACTATCTACCGGAGATAAGAAGCTTCGCTTCGGCTGCTCCAAAATGTGTTCTACGTTACATTACGTTAGATGGAGTTTTTTTTTTCAACAAAAGCGCAGGCCTGGTAGATGAGAAACGGATTAACAGAAAACGCGGGAGGGAGTAAAATATTGTGTTAACTATTTGACCCCCAGCAATTTGTTACTTGACCATGGGCATTGCAAAATGGGAAAATCCGGGCTTGACTTGGGAATTGGGGGACGGAGGGTACCATTGTTAATTTAAATTCTTATTTTTAAAAACGACACCAAAAAGTTTTTAAGAAATGCATTTTTAAAGATTTTAATACATTATTATGTTCAAAATGAATTATTGAAATATTAATTTTAAAATTGCTAAACACATTTAGTCCGCTGGTGGAAGGAAGGAACTTTTTATCCCCATATTGATTCGAGCCCTCGGCGCCACTGCAAACTGTACTTACTGTATTTTGTTTAATACATTAAAAGAAAACAAACTACCAGAAGTACTATTTACAAAAATTGGTTTGTTATATTCCGTACGCTTCAGCACCTCTGCGGGGAAAGGATGCATTTTATCGTAGTTAACTTTTGATCCTGAATAACCGTTTTCAGGTTGAAACCATTTCTTCTGCGTGGCAATGTTTGATTGGCCTTCCGCACTGGAGTAGACGAAAGTCATCTGTCTTTCAGGAGTTATGTCTCTCCTGAACTCTACACACCTGCGACTCTCGTTTCCAGAGAATTTTCTCGGGAAGAAGGAGGGGGGAATAATTGATTCCGGGAACATGTACGCTTCATCAAGTAAGAACTGCACCTGTGCCACGGCGCGAAAGTTAAAACAATAGAATCACGGAATAATAAGTTTGTTTGGAGAGTGTTTACGAGGGAATATTTTAGGTAACTAGAACGATAAATTATGCCATAAGAAGCGTTTGCAAAATGCTTACCGATGGAATTGTCTTAGTCGTGCAGTTCAAACAAAAATGATAAATCTTCTCAATCGCATCGATTATAAACATTTCTAGCACAACAAGATCTTTCTGTGCCAAATTAGGTGATGTTTTGTAGTCAAATTGGGCAAGTTTTCGGAAATCACTTCAAAAATCTATATATCTATTAACGCAATTTATACATAAAAAAGGAAGATAAAACCTTTATTAAAAGTGATTCAATTTTCAAATTAATTTAAAAGGAAGAATTAGAAAAAATTTTAATGCTAAATGTATTTAAAGGAAGAGGATACGTACATTTGATATTTCTTGGGACGCGGAAAAGGGGGGAGGGGGAGTGGTGTATCGCTTCATTTTCTATTCTTGAAACAGAAAATAGAATTTTTCCAGACTCAGGTCAAACATTTCATATCAGTCCCCACCTGTGAAACCTATGGAAGTGGCATGGAAACAGTTTAGTAAAAGTGAACTTTCTAAAACAATAAGACGTGGGATTTTTCTGTTAGAAACATAAATTTATAATTATTTAAATTTAAATCTTGAATTTTAAAAAAAAACTGGACATTGATACTGGCCAGAATTCTGCTGTTGAAATTGGGAATAGCCTGAGGATAAATTAATTAGAAACTTACTCAATCCTTATCAATACACTCCTACTCGATAAACATATTTCGAGTATAGTTAGTAAACGCCTGGCGAATATTGTAATATAGTTTTAGTAGCCGTTTTTAATATAGATTTTAATTCCGAAGAAGTGTTTTATAGAACAGAGAAGACAAATTTCTAGATTATGAATTACTTTCCAATTGGTATTTATAAAGGTGAAGTATAGTTTGACTATGCTTGGCGAAAATTGTTAAACAGTTTTGGTAGGCGATTTTAATATGGATTTCTATTCTGAAGAAGTATTTTTTGGAACAAGGAAGGAAAACACGGTACACCCATGAATTATGCTGCCCATTCCAAACAGCATGGGCGTAGCCAGGGGTGCAGCTGCCCCCCCTAAAATGAGTTAGCCATAGGGTCTAATTATGACAAACCGGGACATACTCCAGTTGGACTCCATGTTCCCTTGTCCTGTCCCCCCCCCTAATGAAAATCCTCGCTACGCCCTTGCCAAACAGTATTTAAAATGTTTACTCGATATAGTTGGAATATTGCTTATGATTCGAATATGTTAAGCGAAGATTTTAAAGCAGTTTCAGTAGGCGATTTTAAGATAGATTTCGATTCCAAAGCTGTGTTTTATGGTGCAAGAAAGAGTTAATTCCTATTTTAATGCCCCCAGTCTCGCCAACATAAAAAATTTCCGCACTTTGGCGAGCTTTACAGTCATGGGTCTCTAGGAGTTATGCACAAGTTTCAACGCTCCCAAAAGAACTAGGTGGAAACTAAATTGAACAAATTAGCGATAAACGCACCAGGTAAGGAATTTAAAGACACTTAGTTATTAAAACTACATTAATTGGCAAAACAAAATAAACAAATAATTAATGGATTACTGTAGTTGCATGTTGTTTCAAATCGCCATTTTAAATCTAAATTACAGTTTCCACATAAATACAAAAAAGAAAAAAAAATCGTCATGATAACTGCATATGTTTAATGATCCCCGACTTGGCGAGAGTAGGGGTGTTAAAGGAGGAATTAACCCAAGAAAGACAAACACGGCACACTTATTGATTATGATGCACATTCGAAACAATATTTTAAACGGTGAAGTATAGTTGCCATATACTTGGCGAAGATTGTAAATTAGTTTTAATAGGCGATTTTAAGATAGATTTCGATTCCAAAGATGGATTTTATGAAACAAGGAAGATAAACACGGCACGCTCATGAATAATGATACACTTTCCAACTTAATGGAGTAAAGAAGAAAATAGGGACGACGCATAAATTATGATACGCTTTTAATATATAGCACTTTAGTGCGTATTTAAAATCTGAAAGTGTTTTAGATTTTCTTCCTTTTTTTATTTTATTTTCAGTTTCTTATTTGTCTCTGTTCAGCTGCATTTTACTTCATTTTTTTTAAAAATTCATAATTAATTTGTACTCTTACATAAGAATGCTTATTATCTGTCTCTACGAATTTTCTCTCAGCCTTTTACTTCATCTGCTCATTTACATTCGAGTTGCACTACGATTTGAGATAAATTGGGGAAATTGGGTTTCTATTGGAAAATGATTCAAATTTAAGATGTTTGAAAAATGCTTAAATTAAACAGATTAATTCAAATTCATGTTCAATGCAATTTTATTGTCAGAGATGTAGGTTGAACGAATGATTTTGAATTACCACGGTCTTCTCTCATCTTTGAAACGACTCTAGAAGGATAAGCTTTATGAAGAATTTTTGCCTCTTTTTCTGAAAGATATACCGAAAGGCACATAACTGTGGAACTTTGTCTCCTAATACGTCCTTCTTTAGCTATTGAAATCACATCTCCTAATGAGCATGCACACTAAATTTCCGTAGATTTCACCCAAAAGATTGTGTCCTCTCGATAGGACACAATCGTCTATACGGAATTTTCTAGCAAGTTTGACGAGATTTTGTACTTCAATGAGCAAGTTTGAGACGGCATCACACATTTTACGTAATATTTCGAAAACATACATCACTCACGCAAGCTGAATATTAAAAAATATTCTTCTACCGAACACAAAAATACACTGCTGGCCATCGTAAATGCAACACCCTGAAGGAAGCATGCAAATAATATGAAATTTACAACATGCATTAGCTGAGGTGAGATATGCAAATGATTAGAATTTCAGCGCAGACGCACATCAAGCGCGCCTGTGGCGCCACCTCAAAGCGCTATTTAAGGCTTGGAGATTTCGACGGTTTCAAGTACAGCAATTGTGTTTTTCTTGCTTTTTTTTCAAAAAAACGATAAATTATGCCTCGTAGGAAACAACGATCATCTTTTGATCAAGTATCCGAGTTTGACAGAGGAAGGATAGTGGCATACCGAGATTGTGGGTTATCTTTCAGGGAAATCGGTCGTCGTATTGGACGAAACCAAACAACTGTGATGCGGATATGTGATCGTTGGGTGCAGGAGGGTACGACGGACAGACGTGATCGACCGCATCGACCTCAGTGCACCACGTCACGTGATGACAGGCAGATTGTACGCATGGCAGTGACGGACCGCTCAGTCACATCACGAACCATATCACAGCAGATTCAGTCTGTAACGCATCATCCAGTGTCTGCGCGTACCATTCGACGTCGTTTACAGCAGAATGGTCTGTCCGCAAGACGTCCGTTGCTTTGTCTACCTCTGACGCGGAACCACAGACGTCTCCGCCGCCAATGGTGCGATGAAAGAAGGATGTGGACGACAGAATGGAATAAAATTCTCTTTACTGACAGCAACTGAGCAACTGACTTACTGAATTCTCTTTACTGAAATTCTCTTTACTGACTTCTCTTTTCTGCAGCTGTTCAGGATGCTGAACAGCTGCATTATGCACCGTCACACTGGTCCTGCACCGGGTATTATGGTATGGGGCGGTATCGGATATCTCTCTCGCACTCCTCTAGTACGCATTGCCGGTACTTTAACCAGCCAGCGCTACATCTCCGAGGTGTTGGAGCCAGTTGTCCTTTCTTACCTTCAGGGCTTGCCAACAGCCATATTTCAGCAGGATAATGCACGGCCACACGTGGCACGCATTGTCCAAGGGTTCTTCGTCAATCACCAGATTGAATTGCTTCCCTGGCCGGCGCGCTCTCCGGATCTTTCGCCGATAGAAAACATGTGGTCCATGGTTGCTCAACGACTGACCCAGAGTTCATCCCCAGCTGTCACACCAGATCAACTTTGGCAACGTGTGGAAGCTGCTTGGTCTGCTGTACCCCAAGAACACATTCAAAGTCTCTTTGAATCAATGCCGAGGCGTGTGGCAGCTGTGATCTCCAACAACGGCGGCTACTCTGGGTACTGATTTTGGCAGGAACCACGCTTCATAGAATGCTGTAAATTTAATCATTTGTTACTTGGTCAACATGTTATCTACACAATAAATTTTGTTGTGATATCTCTTGTTTTTCTTGGTGTTGCAATTTGGGTGGCCAGCAGTGTATATCTGTTTACTTGTTTCAACTGTATAATCCAAGAGAAATCAACTTAACAGTTAAGCGTTTCGGACGCAAAAAAGCCTCAACAGGAAACAAATGTATTACCATATAATAAATTTAATCTAAATAATATCAGGGAGGATCCAATGAAGTATCTAACCAGAATTTTAAAAAAGTAAAATAATTTACTATTTATACTTCGTGAAGTGTTCCTGCTTTTGTAGATCAATATATTCTTAGTTGTGAAAACATTTTATTTTTCTCTTTAACGTTTTTTTTTTTCAGTTGCTGGCCGCTGCCTTGGAAAGCTTTGGCCATTTTTATGGGGGCACCTAATAGTAGGTGGACCAACATCGCCCCCTAGAACGGGACGGACAAATGACAACCACGCCCAGTGGGGAATCGAACCCCGACCGCCGGGAGTTGAATCCGAAACTGTAGTACGGTGCTGTACCCACCATACAATCCGGTCGGCCTTTAAAAAGGTTTAATTTTTAAAAGTGAAAGGATTTATTTTGCTAATACATGCATCCTTATTTGTCACTATATGAAGACAGCTAAAATCTCCCGCTACTTTTCTTAATTATATTATTTTTTTAATAACTTCAAAAATAAATTGTATATACGCCATTTCAGGAAAGAGAGGCTAATGCTTTTTACACAAACATTATAGTGTCGAAAAATTGTCATCTGTTCAATTGAGAGGAAGTAAATAATTAAAAAAATTCACAGCAATGAACTAACGTGATGGATATCTTCATTCTATTCGATATTCAAATATTTTTTATACTGTTTAAAAATCGAAAAACCATCGCATATATGCAAAATTCCAGGCTCCGATGAGTTCTGCTTCCACTCGAAATCTGGCGTACAGCGAATTCGAAAAGCAAAAGGTACGCTACGGTCGCTGTGCAACAGGAGGAAATTTAATTAATGTACTGGCGTTTTTCTTCTTTTTCAAGATGAAGATTGACTCTTGAGTATTTCAAAACAAGCAAATCAGGCGAATCAGTATCTATTGGCGCCGAATGAAAACAACTTTGGGGGGCACTCCGCCGGCACAGTGCAAGGGGAGAACCGCTTAACGCTTTCCTTCCATTAGACTTGGGAGAAAAACGTGAGGTTTTACTACGCTGATTTCACGTAAAGGCTAGCGAACATTGTGCGTCCACGGGAATCTGTTTCCATACCCTGAAGGGCTTGAAGGGACTTTTTAATGGTCAATCGGCACGTGCAGGTCGTAAGTTTCAAAGACACCAAGAAGCAGTGTTACTGTATTTGGCTTGATATCTCTGTTACATTCACCTCCATCGTACTCTTTTGCAAAAGTTTGGCTGAAACTTTTGGCGACGGTTCTGAAAAATATTGCAACCACGCCTGGGAGACAAATTTCATTGTTCCACGTGTCCCCAACAAAGGATAATTGATTGTCATTTGTCATTCTGCGGTTTTCAAGGCGGGGTAGCACAAAGGATGAGCTGCAAAAGACTTCCTCCCGCAATACGGGAAGTTGATGCGGGAAAAATACATTTACATTTCTATGGAAACGGATCCCGTAAACGCACAATGTACGCGAGCCTTAACGCAATTTACGACCTTGAATGTCTGACCCCCCCCCCTTAAACATGGTCCCCTTCCTCATCAATACATCGCTGCATACGAATTTTCCACTGCTCAAAGTAGCGCTGTAGGTCATTAGGTGTCACCTTTTTCAGTAAGTCTGCCGTTTTTACCTTCACATCTTCTGCAGACTGAAGATGTGTTACCTTCAATGCACTTTTCAGGTCGACCATTGCGTTCATCATCTTCAAAAACCTCCCGACCTTCGGAAAATCGTTTGCGTCATTCAAAAATCTGACTACGTGGCATGCAATTATCTCCAAAAACCTCCTTTAAAAAATTAAAATTTTCAGTCAGAGATTTTTTTTTAGTTTCATGAGGGATTTCAAATTTATGCGCTACTCAATTTTTAAGCGTATCATTGACACAACTACGTCTTACTCAAAGAAGGATAAAAAACGAACTGAACTAGATCACCACCTCTTAGACATAGAAAGCCTGATAGCAAAAACTTTTGAGTCATCAATCGATCTTCTAAGATGACGCCATCACAGTTTCCTTTTCACAAAGTAAAACTATTTAAAATTTCTGGTGGCTGATACAAATTTTGGAAAATATCTTTTGTTAAAGATAAAAATTAAAATACCTTTCTGATAAAAAATTAATTTATTATGATCTATTTCTATATCATATTATATAATTAGTGATAGTTAAAATTTCCTGTTTGTCGTAAAATTGATTTTTCTGTCTTATATCATAAATGTTTCATGCGGGTTTAACTTTGAATAGTTTTACTTTGTGAAGTTAAATGTTGTAGCTGACGAGAAAGACAGGCTGCGGTACTGACATTTGGTCACACCCCTTTTGCCCTTGCAGAGTCATGTGACTTAGGAGATGTGGCCATCTTACTGACCATACCTTCTAAGTCACCTGCAAGGGCAAAAGGGGTGTGACCAAATGTCAGCACCGCAGCCTGTCTTTCTCGTCAGCCACGGTTAAATGTGTGATGACGTCATTTTAGTGGACCTAGTGATGACGCAAAAGTTTGTGTTCTCAGGCATTGTATATCTAGAAGGTGTTGACTAGATAGAGGGATGGAATAATGTACCACCTGCACCGAAAGTATCTGTAAACAGCATTTCATTTCCACTACAGCACAGCAAACCAAACGGCTAGGCCGGTTTTTTAATTGTGACAGTCATGTGTATGCATTTTAGTTAAAAAGCTGTAGACGTAAAAATACAATTTTTAAATGTTAGCTGCATTTACATAAAAGGATTGACATTTTCTATTATTTCTTGAGGTGCGGGGAGAGGGAGTGGTAAAGCGCTTCGTTTCCTGTTGTTGGAACAGAAAATAGAATTTTTCCAGACGGAGGTTAAACACTTCATATCAATTCCCAACCAGTGATGTCAATGGTTCTTGTTACAGGAAAAAATTAAAGAAAATCGAATTTTTAAAAAAAAGATGTTGTTTAGGATTTTCCTGTTAGAAATATAGCTGTCTGATTATTTAAATTGATATCCTTAAATTTCGGAAAAAATTGAACACTTGTTCTTAGCCAGTATTTTGACTTTCAAATTGGGAAAAGCCTAATGATAAATTAGGTAGAAACTTACTTAGTCTTACTTTATATTTTGTAATCTTCAATTTGTAAGCATATTTTCTAATTAGTGATAGTTTTTAGAAAGAGTTGAAATAAGAGTAATTTTGTAAACTGGGGAACGTAACCTGACGTGGAACGATCTTAATACGTCGCCCCCCCCCTCTACAGTCAGAGCATCTCGGATATTCAAATTACTTTCAAGTTACATACCGTAAAATTTTGTGGCTCTTCCCTTAGTCTTTGTATCACTTCCAGCAAATCGGAAGATTTTTCTGTTATCTATTTTTTGCATCTCTTCGTAAAAAGGTTTATGAGTCTACCATTTACTCTTCGTCGAATCTGTATATTCCCCGCCCCCGCACCTGCATATTCCTTGTTTTTATTTATTTAATTTTGGTTTCTTATGTGTCTTGGTTCAGCTATAATTTACTGCTTTCTTTATCGATTACTATTATGGATGGTATTTGTCTAAGACATTTTTATCCATTTATTTTCGTACGAGCTATATAATGTTTTGAGATATTTCTCCAAATTGGTAAAACTTTCTCAAGAGAAGTCAAATTTAAGACCTTTCAAAATTGATTTTATCAAACAAATTAATTTAAAGTGTGCTCAGAGTGATTCTAAAATATTGCAGCCACAAATGTATTAACCCGGTAAACAAAATAATTTTAAGAAGATATTAATTATAAAGGAAAATTTTAACCAGAAATAAAAAAAGCGTTAAATAAAATATATTTCAAATTGTCAGTGTTAACTCATGTCTCACATAATTGCTCCAGTAATTGTTGCCTTGTGGTAGCATATAGTAAAATAAGAATAGTCCAGGCTTAAATATTGATGTATGAAACCGGAATGACCAGTAATAATAAATTGAAAACTATTTCTTAATGAAAAATATTTTAAATAAATATATTTTACTTGAAAGATTTTGAGTGCATCACATGATTGTGTAAAGAAAAAGGAAAAGCCTTCATATACATGATACCTTAATAAGTGGATATGAGAAAAAATAGTTTATTTACGAAAGCTATTCATCTTAATCTTTTCAATAAATCTCAATCAATACATTGTTCTTAGTAGAGCAATAAATTAACAAGTAAACATGGAACAAGATTATAAGAAAGTTTAATTTAGTGTCTGAAAAAATGTTAAAGTGTATACATTTAAGATAAAATGTAAATTGGACTGAGTGGAAAAACATTGATGTTATACAAGCATGTGCTTCCCAAACACCATAATCATTTGCCACTTTCATTTTGGGGTTTATAGGTGTATACTACATGAAATCACAGTTTTTACCTGCGCTTATTTATTTATTTATTAACATTTTCCTTTCAAAAATGTTGTTTATCTCAAAAAATATTATTGCGGCAAGCGTACAAATTACAAATACAATTTGTCCCATTAATCAGCTATACAAAAACGTATTAATGTCCATCTAAAGGCATGTGGCTCGTAAAGTAAGGTGAGTTTTACTTAGCAAAGTAAAAATGACAAAGGAGGTACCAGCATTCATTGCTTAGGATGCTTGGTAAACCAATTAAGTTGTCACTCTTTTTATGTGCTTAAAATCTTAGCCACATCAGATTGTGAATCTCAAATGGCTATGTGCTGCGTCGTAGAGTTAGTTTCGATTTTGCGTCGCGTAAGCACGTTTTGTTGTTATCTGGCCATTCAACTAAACAAGCATACGTAACGTAGAGTCGAAACTATTTAACACGACGACACAGCATCACACAGCCATTTGAGATTCACAGTCTGATGTGGCTAAGATTTCAAACCCGTTACAACAGTGATAACTTGATTGGTTGACAAACCATCCTAAATAATGAACGTTGGTGCCTTCTTTGGTGTTTTTACCTGCGCTATGTAAAATTCATCTTTCTTTATGAATTGCATGTCTTAAGATGGACATAAATATGTTTTTGGATAGCTGATTAATGGAAAAAATTGTACTAATAATTAGTACGCTTAGTATTTTCTGGGCATACGCAATAGTAATTTCTGGGATAAACTACATTTTTTGAAAGTAAAATGAAAAAAATAAATACACGTAAAGAGCGTGAATTAAAGTTTCGAAGTATCTTTTAAAATTTTTCATGACTACGTTAGCTTAGTTAGAGTGTCAGCTATGAAAATAAATAAATATTAACCCCTTAAGCGGTTTGCCCGTACAGTGTACGTGCTACCCAAAATTGGCCTCAACTGGTTTGCCCGTATAGCGTACGGACATCGATATTTTCTCCTTTCCTTTTCTGATTTGCCCGTATATTTCATTATTGTGAAGAGACTATTTAGTATTAATATTTTTCAATAGATGACGCGGCTTGTCCATGTAACTGAAATGCTTTTCATCCGGGTTTTTCTTCCTAGCGAGAGAGCGGGAATATTTCATTATGAAAATTTTGTTCTACTGCAAATAATATGCCTTTTTTGGAAGCATTTCGGTAAAAAAATTGACCGCTTAAAGGGTTAAAAAAATAAAATGAAAAAATAAAAAGACGGTGTTAACTTGATTAGTTGGCCAACTATCCTAAAGAACAAACGGAGGTGTATCCTTTGACGTCTTTATTGTGCTAAGTATAACTGATCCTTCTTTCCGAATTAAATGTCTTTGGATCGACATTAATATATTTTTGGATAGATGATTAATAGGAGAAATTTTATTTGTAATTTGTACGCTTACTGCTATGTTATTTATTTTTTAATGCGATATTTTGAAAGGAAACATGAGAATAAAACATTTTAAAAATACATGTAATGGCTCGTGAATTGAAATTTTAAAGTAGTTTTGTACTTTTTATGACTATGCTAGCTTAATTGGAGTTTCAACTATGAAAATAAATTAAAATGAAATCCATTTAAATAGTAGATTTTTAAAATTCGCACTTGAATGCCAAATTTTGGGTTATTCAAGAAAAAAGTTTGAAATTCAATTTTCTGATGTACAGCCTATTGATTTTCGGCCGTATAGTAGAGATGAGTTCGGGCTCATTTTTTGAAACCCGAGCCCGAGCAATATTATTTAAGTCGGAGCCCGAGACAGAAATTTATTGAGTGCTAAAGATAAAAAAAAATTCAATTACTTCATTGATAGAATACAATAAATTTTGCCGTTTGTGCAAATTAAAGACAAATATAGTTGCACCCAATGCACTTTCTAATTTTTTGTAACCATCCTTTATAAAAAAATGTCGGATCTCATGACTAACTAAGGAATATAAACCGCCGTTCTAAAATACCCAAAGAGCTTCACACACCTTCTAGGCGCCCGTGCCGCTATTTATTTTTATTATTTTTTTTTTATATAAGTACTTTTATTTTCCTCATGAATCAATTTTTAAAATCTGTTTCAAGCAGTATGTTCAGTAAGGGAGAAATTTTTCACGAGCCCGAGCCCGAACACAATTGGGAATTACAGGCCCCGAGACCGGGCCCGAACCGGGCTCGGGCTGAGACCGTCTCATCTCTCACATATAGGGGGTTTAAATTGTAGCACATTGGCTCACGCATCACGTCTTAAAAGTAATGCGTAGAGTTACCAGTAACTCTGTATATCTTTTTTTCTATTTAAAAATAATTTCTATTTAAAAATTCAAACTGCATAATATCTATTATCCAGAATCCGTTGAGTAACAGCGATTCGGAATTTAAGAAATTTAGCTGCATAGTTTTCACTTTCGCATCTTTGTTAATGTAAATTAGCAATACATAACACTTCGTTTCTATAGAATACACTTTGCCGAAAAAAGAAGTACCAAATAATTAGCCAATGAAAACTGCTCTCTGCTACACTCGTAGCGGTCTGCCATATTTGAAGAGGATTTTCTTTGCTGAATGCTAATATACAGTGCACTCCAAAAGTTAAGGTACAACCTATTTTTTCGTGAATAATATGGAAACGAATGAACAATTTACATAAATTCAACACAAACATGGTGTAAAAGCAAAAGAACACTTTTGGTAGAAAAGTCCACTTTTGGAGAAGACAGTTTATCAAAGCTTTTTTGTGGAAACATGTGGTGTAAACATTACAAAAATAAGTTCTAAAAATGAATGCGTCTACCTCTAACTGCAATGCATTGGCGGCATCGATTCTCCATGCTGCTAATTAAGTTGTCGGACACCTCAATAGGGAGCGAAGACCATGCACGGATTATTCCTTGTTCCAGCTCATGCAACGATCTTGGAGGAGGACTTGAAGCAGCCACTTGTCGGCCAAGGTAGTCCCAAACATGTTCTATCGGATTGAGGTCTGGGGGTTGAGCTGGCCATTCCATTCGCTCCAAACCTTGACTCTCAAGACAATCCTCAACAAGCACAGCACGGTGAGGTCGGGCATTATCATCTATCAGAATGAAATCATTGCCAATTGCACCGGCATATGGGCGAGCACATGGATCTAGGATCTCATCCCGATATCTCACACCAGTCAGAGTTGTTACCTGGAACACATGCAGGTCAGTGTGACCACCGAGTGAGAGCCCTGCCCAAACCAATATTCTGTCACCTCGGTAATTGTGTCTTTACAGATTTGGATTGATGGTACCTGGTGCTTTGTTCCCTCTAGATCAAGGCGTCCTGAATCGCTCTAGTGTGAATCTGGCCTCGTGTGCAAAGAGTACAGAAGCCCATCGCTGCCTGGTCCAGGAAACGTGCTCTCTTGATCAAGATAAGTTGACCCCTCTCTGTCGTCTGTTGAGGGGGACACACACAACTGGTCACCTTGCACAGAGACCTGCACTGTGAAGACGCATTCGCACCGTACCAGCGGATATTCTTCTCTCTGATGCTACAGAGTTGTCTGCAACAAGTTGCGGCACAGAAATGCTTCTTCTTCTTCGGGCCGAAAGAGCTATAAAGCGGTCTTCTGCACGCAGGCGCGTAGCCAGGAAAACTTTTCGGGGAGGGCGGTATGCGCCTGGAAATTTTTTCGGTGGGGGGGGGGGCGGATATGAACTTATATGTGTATAATTAGACGGAATTTCATCACTAATCCAAAAATTTAGGGGGGGGATATATCCCGATATCCCCCCCACCCCTGGCTACGCCCCTGTCTGCAGGTGTTGTAGCTCGTGGTTGTCCTGGAACATGTCTTCTGGACACAGAAGCTTCGGTTTGATATTGATTCCAGAGACGGTGGACCACATTGCGAGACAGATTAAGACGCCAAGCAGCATCAGCCTGTGACAGCCAAATTTCCATCCATCCAAACACCCACCACCTTAACGAATGGGTCAAACAGCTTCTCTCAGACATTGCGGACATCCCTACTGCCTATTGTCAACGAATCTGCTAACAAAAGTTGTAAATCAACAAAAGTTACATGTAACGTAATTACGGAAACCTGATATTTGCATACTTTTCTCTCTCATTTATGCCTGTTCTTTTCTATAAAAGAAGAAGTGGTAGCTGTTATTTTTGTATGAATTTGCATAAAGTTCGTTTTTATCATTTATATAAACTATAAATCTGATTGTTAGTGTCATTTTTTTAATGGTGAGCTTCGAAAAGGATGCTGTTCCTTTACTTTTGGAGGCCAGTATATTAACATCTTGCAAATGTGCCTTTGATCAATGATTTCTTTTTTCCGTAAATTTGTGCTTTGCAACCGTTTCTACCGACCTTGCATGTTTGATTAAATTAGGGAAAATAAATTCAGTCCAATGGGCTATTGTACTTCAATCGTTTCATGCTGAAAATTACACTGTTATAATACTTAAAATTTCAATTCATTGGCTTTTATTCGTTTAAAGCTAATATATTTTATTGACAGTATTATTGAATGCATTAAGTATGTTTAGTTGTTTGAAATTTCATATTAATTCTGAAACTAATAGAATTTTAAATTCTTCTATCTTGAATTAGTTCATACTTCATTCATATTCAGTGTCGTTTTCTTTGAGTTTAATAAATTATCACAAATCTGATTTAATATAAATATTTCTGGGGCTACTACGGCATCATGAAAGACCGATTATTTATCTTTAAGAACACAAAATAAAATTTCGTATCGCTGAGTAAACCAGAATATCGTCAACACAAGGAACAAAATGACTGTTGTCTTCAACAGGATTGCCCAATGATTTTCATCGAGAAATTTAACAAAAAGAATAAGACGTTGCTCTACAAAATGTCTATTAGACACATCGCCACCTACGTCGCACCGGTATGGGCTTCCGCTCCAAAGTCTCGTATCAACAGGCTAGAGGGGAAACAGAGCTCGATACTCAGAAAAATTGGCCACGTCAACGACTTCTTAAAGAACTCGCTATCCTATCAGAAAATCAACGATGTTCCCAATGAAATCCCTGCAGAACTACCTATGATGCAGTTGAGCCAGCAAACAAGAGGCCAAGACAGGCCAGTAGTTGGACCGTTTTTATAGGGGTTCCAAATTTTCCGAGGGGTTATACAACAACTGTACACGCTTACACACACACACATATATAGTGAAACCTCTCTGAGCGGCCACCCCACCGTACTGAGAATATTTGGCCGCTCTGAAGGGTTTTATTTACTATAATAAGGTCATTGCTATAATACGAAATATAAACAAGTCTGACACATATTCCTTATTTAAAATGAAATTTAAAATTTATCTAAAGAGAATGCATGGCGATTTGGTCACATGCGTGGTGCGCATGCGTATTACACGTTTGACCATATGTGGGATGGCGGAGCGGAGGAACACATTTCGTACTCACTCCGTTGCATTGCGAAAAGATAGGCATGATAGGCTGCTCTCTCCAGTTGTCTCCATGGACATAAATGACATTTTTGCTCCAAAATTATCGGAATCCGCCTACAGTCAGCAGTAAGCAAGAGGTTCAAATCTCCCTTAACTTTACCGATTGGAATTCCGAACAAAGGCCTTAAGGCACCTTCAACGCCTGATTGTCCAGTTCCTTCATCAGTTTCCATCATAGAACTTATACACGGTTGTAAGTTCTATGCTTTCCGTGGGTGGTGCTATAGGGATTCCCCATTTTAAGGGTGTGAGGGAAAATAGAAAGAGAAAACAGATTCAATCTTTAACCCTGCCTTTAACCCATTTATGCCTAGTGTCCCTTTTTGGGGACGGCATTTTCGCTATCAGTCGAAAACGTTATTTATTTTTCCTATTCTTTATTCACGAGTATTGAACCTCAACTCCACAAAATATTTTAACATGACCCAGTAGGATGTTGTCATTCCAATTTTTATACATAAAGATTTTAAAAGAAATCATCCCTTGTTCAAGAAGTTGACATCAGAAATTTATCTATTATTGCTGATACTAGCGAAAATCGAAGAAAGTTCCAAAAATATCTAGGCACAAATGGGTTAAGAAAGGTGGGAGAAACCGCGACGAATATAAGATCGCGCTGGGTCGAATATAAGACCCAAGAATGAATGGACTTCGCAATTTATTCCTGGGTCTTATATTCGACCATAAATCTGACCTTGAGATTTTTCGCTCAAAATTAAAGCATGGAATGAGTAGAATTTCCCGAAAAATGAGATGGGTGATCCCACTCGGTGGCCGTTTAGAGGGGGTCCTGGTGACCACTGATAGAGGTTACTTTAACATTAGGTCTATTTTCTATGAGCCGAAAAATCCGTGCCATAAAAAATTAGCCGTTTAGAGGGGCGGCCGCTCGGAGAGGTTTAACTGTATATAGAGGGTGCCACAAAACGGTGGTAACACGTGATAATACTGTACCTATTAGAGATAAGCAGGCAATGTAAAAGGAAAAAATGTTCAAAATAAGGTAGTAAAAAGTTTACATTAAGAAAAATTTTCAAATTTTCAAAAAGTTACAATTTTGAAATTTATATAAGACCCCGTACAAAAAATTCCTAGTTAGTAAAATGTGCCCCAATCACTAATGAAGTTATATACTGAATTTCAGCCTTTCATTATACTAAAACGTCGCAGAGATATCTTTAAAAAAAAAAGAGAGATTTCGATGGATTTGAATGTGAATGTTTAAAACTGGTGTAAAAAATTATTTTCTCTCGTAATTTCTGCACGACCTCTAAAACGAGATCATCTGAAGCGATTTTTTTTTTCGGGAGCCATTTAAAAGTCAGCATATATTTATCTCTATATCTCTGACATTTTTCAGGATATAATTCTCAAAATTTGTACATCGCCGCATTAGTGTATAGAGCACATTTTGCGAATCGAATTTTTTTTTTCGTACGGGGTTCGTATACAAATTTAAAATGTGTAACTTTTTGAAAATTAGCGAGAGGAATTTTCTTAATGTAATGTAATTTTTTAAAAAGTTATTTATCATTTCTTCAGTTGAGATTGTCCACATACCTTAAATATTTAAAGCATTAAAACTTGTTGACAGCCTTTTCGAACACTTTGTATACATATACATGTGTGTTTGAGATTCAAAAATCAAATCCTGTGTATTTTGTTATTTTTAATAACATTCTGAATAAATCTCAAAAGGGAACTTCGATTCGATTTTATAATTTTTCAAAAGGTAAAGATGTTATAATTTCAAATAGGTTATATTATAATTAGATTTTTTTTTCAAACGATATATATATATATATATATATATTCGTTTCTAAAAGTATATTTTAACTATAAGTTTTGCTTACATTACATACGCGAGCACACATTTGTACAGTAATAGCTAATTATAGCAATATATACACTTTCAAAATGAAATAATGATTTTCAAAAAATAGAAATGTGCAGAAAACGATGAAGATCAGTAATTCCAATACCAACTTTATGAAGGTTCTTCACTTATGTTTCCGCTAAGAAAGGAGTGAAATAGATTCTATCAAATTAAGGTAAAAGGGTGTTGAAGAAGTGACATTTTTTGAGTGGGTTCTGTCCGAAAGAAATGAAATTATTTTCCCTTCATCGTCGTGCATAATAAACATATGTCATTACCCGAGTTTTCAATAGTTTCATGAAAGCATCTCCGTCTTAATTTCTACTTACCAAAATCATAGTCCTCATATACTTGAATAAAGCAAAATAGTTTTTAAATTAATCATAGAAAAAAATTATCTTATTTGGGGCATATGACTTAAGAGTGTTCTACCTGAAGAGCGATCGCCGTTACAGGGCTTTTGAACAGCTTTAAAAACAAAACAATGAAGTTAAACACTCTAAAAAATTCACAATACAAGTCCGTCAAGTCCTTGGCGCATTTCAAAAATTCACAGAAAAGCAACAAATTGTTTTATGAATATGCGGTTTGCACAGTAATACTTGTCAGGTTCTCAAATATATATATGTATATATATACATATTTTTTTTTTTTGACACTGCAAAAAAATTACTTCCAAATTGTGTTCATAGGGGGCGCTGTATCGTAACAGTAAGAAAATCAAACGTAATGTGAGGTGTATAATCACTTTATTAAGTAGAAAGCAATGCCTTTCGTTACGAGAGTTCAATATGTGCACCTTTTATTGCTCAAACCACATAGTACTCAAGTTCTCCCATATAGTCAAGTCATCCACTCCTTGTCTTGTACAGTCTCATGCGATCTTCGTGGCCGACCACATCTTACCGTATCTAAACGCTTCAAGTCTCTAAAAAAATTTCATGCCAGGCCATAATGCTATTTCGACTGTCAGGGTTTTTCTTAAAGCATGTTACGAAACTTTCTCTGAACTGTAGTTTTGAATATTACCTCACCGTCAATGGTGTTTGAAACTCACGAAAAATCCCTACTGGAGATGCAGCGCCATCTATGAACGCATTTTCGAAGTAATTCGTTTTAAGATGGAAAAATAAATTCTTGATTCTGTGAAGGATTATTGTGCGTACCGCATATTCATACGACGATGTGTTGCTTTTCTGTGAATTTTTTAAATGTGTCAGGGACTTATCGGACACCCTGTACTTCTTCACCCTATGCACTCTGATTTGACACTATACTATAAAGCTGTATGTCTCGTGCAACTTTCAGAAAAATTTCATGAGCACAAAAATCGCCTTCAAAACTAGGCCGAGCATTTATCCGTTTTTGGAAACCGCGAAATTCCGTAGGTTTAGCATTTTTTTTTTTTGCTGACAGTTTCTTAACTTCTATAGGTTCGCTGTCAGTGTCAGTTCACAACGGAACTTGTAAAGAGACATTTTAAAATTTTCCGAGACTAGCGTAATCCAGTCTTTTTTAAAACCTGTTCAAAAGTTGCATGATTTTCAAGTAGAACAGCCTTAATTCTCCCATGGTTGGGTATGTACTTGCACAGCAAGGTAAGTATGGGGCAGCGTGGTGCTTCCTTGCGCTGACGTTACTCTAGCGCCAGTATACACTAGCGCATCGGAGTGCGAAACATGAGAGAGACGTATTTCTATTTGCAAATTGGAATTCCTTTGACCTCGCAGTAAATAAAACCACCCCAATAGCGAACATCTCTCTCTAGGCGTCCTAACACAGACCAGCGAGGGGGGGTGGGGGTCACCCTCCTCCCCGAAATGAGTGAGACAGAGACAGGAAAAGGGATCTTATCCCTATTTTTTTTAATTGATGCATACATGTCATACAAGCTTTAAAAGGGGGGATATGTCATACAAGCGATCATTTAATTAAAAACATCTTTCACTTTGGGGGCATCTGGACTATAAATTGTAATTTCAAAACATGGTGCAATACTTGTTGCCTAGGAGGGTCTAACTTGTCAATCATAAGGGTGTCTCGCCAGCAGGCGCCTCCCATGTCTGCTAATTTAGCAAATGAGGATTTTGTTATGGTTTCGTAAACCAACTAGATGATGGACAGACAGAGCTGCCGCCTAGCGAACACTCTGTGAACTTAAATAACAAAACCAGGAGACATCTACCGCAGAGCAGCTCTTCCTGACTTCGAGAGATTTCCAAACTCCTCTGTATATAACTTGTAAATATGCCTCAATAAAATATTCCAGATGAACGTTGCCGTTTGTGCTGTTCCTAAACCACTCACGCACGACAAAAGTCGAGCAGGATTATCTTGTGGGAAAAATAATTAAATACTTTTCAAGTTAACATGAAAGTGTTGATAATCAAATCTCCCAAAAGGAAATAAATCTTCAGTAACGTGCGTGAGTAGGTCAAAGTGACGGAGCCAGCTTGTTAGTAGTACCGGCGAAGAACGGAACGAACGAAAGTGTTTATTTTCACCTGCGCTCGATCTATAAGAATGTTATCAGTTGCAGAAAGCAGATGTCCATAAATATAAAAACTGTGCAGCAAGAAAAAGAAAAAACAAAAATGACTGAACCAGAAATAGACATACTGAAGTTTGATCCAGAGGAAGTACCAATAGCACCGTGGATAAAATTATTAACTCAAATTTGTGCTGATAAGAAATCAGATGACGAATGGAAGAAAAAAAATATTTATAAGTATTTAAAAGGAAGAGCACTACAGTTGTATCTAACAAATTGCTTAGAAAATGAAAATTTCGAGGAAAGTAAGAATTTCCTCCTCCTAAATTTTGAAGTACGAGAGGAGAGGAATTTGGAAACTTTTTTCTGCCTTAAATCTCATTCTTGCGCGAATTTAAAGGATTATTACACTAAGAAAATAAATTTAGGAAGAAGATTGAAATTCACAGAAGACAATATCGTAGAAGCACTGAATTCCGGCCTCCCGGATCGGGAGAAAAAACTAATGACGATCGCCAGATGCGAAACGGTTTCCCAGTGGATTACTCTCATTAATCAGATCCATACGAAGACCGATGAGGAAAATACGAGTGTAGTCCGACCGGAAATCCGAAACCCGCCTCGCTTCATTACGCCACGATGGGCGCAGGCATCCGAGCCTAGGAACTGGAGTCCGCGCTTCCAGCAACCGCGAAGGCAGCTACCGACCGCCCAGCCGCCGCGGTACAACGGACCTTCCCGATGGCAGATGCCGTTCTGGCAAACGCCCCATCAGAGCAGACCCCAACCATATACCCAGGAGCAGCAACCGAGATGGCAGCAAAACAGAGGGAGAAACGACCAACACAATCAAAATAGTTATGAGAGAGTTCACAATTGTGAACATTATCTGTGTGAGAACTGTAAAGAAAAGAAGAACTTCTGACAACTACCGAAAACCTTACTACGGGTAAACCTGGAATTTGAGACAACAATTGAACATCAAAAAACAATACCGGGAATTTTAGATACTGGTTCAACAATTAATATTATACCACAAAAATTTATAAATCATTTAAATTATGTAGAAATTAAAAATCAAGCTGGGATAATTAACCAAACACAAGGTAAGGTAGAAATTCATAAAGTAATACAGGTAAGAACTAAATTACATAAAATTGTAAAAAACTTAATATTTTATGTTATAAATACAAATTTAAATTATTGCTTATTATCACTGGAATCCATAAGTCAATTTAATCTGGAAATTAATTTTAAAACTTTTGAAATTTTTCAAAATAATAAAATTGTGAATGACAATCATGAAATTTCTCATCATTTAACTTTGCATGTTGTTGATGACTGTGAAAAAAGTAAAAAGTACAAAAACTCTCAAAATTTAAATTGTTTTGATCTGCAAACAGATAATGTGTTTAAAAATACTTGTAATAATGTTAGTAATGGTGAAAATAATAATTTGAATTGTGTTGTTACAAGTCAGGATGTAAATGATAAATTGTTTCAAGAGTTACCAAATAATCATGTTGACAGAAATTTTGAAATTAATAAGTTGGAATGTGTTTCTAAAGATCATATCATTAGGTTGTTTCAGGAATTACCAAAAAATGATGTTGTTGAATTAGAAAATATTGATAATGGATGTGTAAATTTTACTGTTGATGAAAATAATGCAGAACTAGATAAGCTATTGACCCAATATAAAAACATTTTTTCTAGGGATAAGTATGATGTGGGAGAGATAGGGTTAGGACCCCAGAGGATTTATTTGACCTCTGATATACCGATATCTCAACGTCCATATCGTGCTTCCCCAAAAGAAAATGCCGAAATTAAAAAACAAATTGATGAACTTTTAAAAGCGGGATTAATAAAACCTTCTTATAGTCCTTACGCAGCACCAGTAACGCTAGCATTCAAAAGAGATGAGGGAACGAAAAGCAGATTATGTATAGATTTTAGAAAATTAAATTTAATTGCAAAAACAGATAGTGAGCCAATTCCTAGAATTGATGATATTTTGGACCAACTTACTCATGCCAAATTTTTCTCAACACTTGACTTAACTTCAGGTTACTGGCATATCAAAATTCATGAAGATGACACAGAAAAGTTAGCATTTACTACAAACCATGGCGTTTACGAATTTTTAAGGTTGCCCTTTGGGTTTAAGTCTGCTCCTAGTATTTTTCAAAGATGTATCAGACAAATATTACATAAACATAAAGTAACATTTGCTCTAAATTATTTTGATGATATTGTCGTGTTTTCCAATACAATTGAAGAACATCTTTCTCATTTAAGTATTATGTTTTCCATTTGCGAAAAAGAAAATATTAAATTAAAATTAAGTAAATGTCAATTCGCGAAAACAACTATAAATTTTCTTGGATATGAAATAAAAAACGGTACGTATTCTCCCAATAATCCTAACATTGAAGTTATAAAGAAATTAATGTCTCCTAAAAATGTTAAAGGACTTCAACGATTTCTCGGAACTATTAATGTTTATCATAAATTTATACCTGACTATGCTAAGATAAGAGCACCCTTAAATAAATTGTTATGTAAAGATACTCCTTGGAGCTGGACTGATGAATGCCAAAACTCATACGAAAAATTAAAAAACAGTTTAATATCCAAACCAATACTTTCTCTGTTCAATCCTAATTATAAATGTCACTTATTTGTAGATGCTTCAAAATTAAATATTGCAGCTGTTCTGGAACAAGAACACCCTGATGGATCACTACACCCTATAGCCTTTCATTCTAGACAACTAAAACCGTACGAACAAAACTATGCCATAACAGAACTTGAATGTTTAGCGATAATTGATGCGTTAGATAAATTCCGCTGTTATCTTCATGGTAGTCATTTCGTTGTTCACACAGATCACGCTGCTCTAGTATGGTTGAAAAAAGTAAACCATCTTACAGGTCGTTTATTTAGATGGTCTTTAAAATTATGATATTAAATATTTAAAGGGATCTACTAATATCGAAGCAGACATGCTTTCTAGGAATCCTATTTCTCATCATGTTTACCATAAAGTTCACTTATTAACGTTAAATGAAATTAAAACGAAACAGGAAGAAGAACAAATAGCTGATAAATCTTACTCTAAAATAAATGGTGTATGGACTGTAAAGAAAAAAGGTATACCAAAAATTGTTGTTCCTCAGTCACTTAAATTACCAATATTAGAAAAAGCACATACTCAGTTTGGCCATCCCGGCATACAAAAGATGCTTAGTTTAATTTCCCCACACTACTATTGGAAAAATATAATTACTGATGTTTCGAATTTTGTTAAGCATTGCAAAATATGTCAATTAAATAAAAAATCGAATAAAAAACAATTTGGTCTTTTAGAGGCATTACCTCCGGTTAGAGAACCTTTCGAAATTTTGTCAATAGATACAGTTGGAGGACTGAACTACTATAATTCAACCAAAAAATATTTACACGTAATAATAGATCACGCAACTCGTTACATTTGGACTTTTCCATCTAAAAGTGTCACCACGGAAACTTACACAAACTGCCTGAAACAAATTTTTCAAATCCAAGTACCTAAAAAATTACTTAGCGATAGAAACCCTGCCTTCACGTCCTCGCGATTTAGGAGATTTTTAGAACATAATAATGTAAAACAACTACTCACCTCAGCACACAGACCTCAGTGTAACTGGAAAAATGAAAGAGCTAATCAATCAATTGTCAGTAGATTAAGATGCAAGGTAAATTCATCTGATAAAATACCCTGGACAAAATTATTAGAAGAAGTAACACAAGAATACAATAACACACCTCACTCTGTTACTAAATTTACACCAACTTACTTAATGTTCGGCATACCTCCATATGAACCTCCATTAAATGTAAACAATGCAGAATTGTATCCTTCGCTTGAGAAAGCAAGAGAATTAGCAGAAAAAAGATCTATTGAACATCATAAGAAAAATAAAATTCGCTATGACACTAGATTTGTAGATCACGAGTTTAACGTTAATGATTTAGTTATGCTACCAGAATTTCAATATCCTAATTCCAGAAAACTCAATTCTCCTTATTCAGGTCCATATACTATATTAAGAAAATTGCCCAAGGTTAATTATGAAATTGACAAACCTAACCAAATTAATAAAAGAAATTCCGACATTGTCCATATAAGTAGATTAAGGAAGTATTACCCTCCAGAAGAGTTCAAATTAAGTGAAGAAAATGATAACTAAACATTTTGCACTTTTCACTACACACACATTATAATAGCTGGATCAAAAATTAGTTTTTATTTTGTGAAGCTATTATTAAGGAGTTAAAGGATAGGTATATTGTCGAAGAAATTGTATTCAAGGGTAAAGAGTGTTAGGAATGAAGTTTCGTAGATAAGATGATATGGCATTTTAATTTTTGGAATTATTTTTGTGATGGTTAATATAGTGATTGTGGAAAGACAGTTGAAAAAATACAAATAAAATGTGATTTTAAGTAAATTGGATGTTAAAGGAACTTTTGCAAGAAATGTTGACTCAATTAAAAGTGATCGTGAAGAAGTTGAAAAATCAAGATTATCTAAGTGTATATAATTATGTAGGCGTACTATTTGTTCATATTTCTGTTATTTCTATTTCAAATATTTGTGTGTATTGTAGAATTTTAATAGCGGTGTTTATCCAAAATATTGCAGTATTACAGGAGGAATAAGGATCTTAAAATATATTCAATTTCTTATAGCAATTTTCAGTAATTAAAGGCAGCATTGGCCTCTATGTGTCTGAATTGAGTGTTGAATGGCCACAACACTTGAGTCAACACATATTTTTCCAAATTCACGAAAAACATAAAATGCAATAATTCTTTTAAATATATCTTTTGGGATCCTTACAAAAAAAAAAAAAAATCTTTTACGTTAAGTATTATTTCTTTGAAAATATTGAAGAATATGATATGTTGTATATAAATTTAGCCCAGGTAAAGTGAGGAAGAAATGGAATTGTCGAGTTTGTATTGCAAGAGATGTCTCCCTGGTATCTCGCTTAAAAAGGGGGGGGGTATGTCATACAAGTGCTTAAAAAGGGGGGATATGTCATACAAGCGATCATTTAATTAAAAAAATTTTTCACTTTGGGGGCATCTGGACTATAAATTGTAATTTCAAAACATGGTGCAATACTTGTTGCCTAGGAGGGTCTAACTTGTCAATCATAAGGGTGTCTTGCCAGCAGCGCCTCCCATGTCTGCTAATTTAGCAAATGAGGATTTTGTTATGGTTTTGTAGACCAACAAGATGATGGGCAGACAGAGCTGCCGCCTAGCGAACACTCTGTGAACTTAAATAACAAAACCAGGAGACATCTACCGCAGAGCAGCTCTTCCTGACTTCGAGAGATTTCCAAACTCCTCTGTATATAACTTGTAAATATGCCTCAATAAAATATTCCAGATGGACGTTGCCGTTTGTGCTGTTCCTAAACCACTCACGCACGACATACATATATTTCGAAAAAAAAAGATATCCCCCCCCCCTTTGGCTACGCCACTGGGGACAGAGGAGTATCTCATCAAAGGGACAACTGTCGTTCTTGTAAGGTCATTAATGGCTCGTTCGTCCTACCCAAGCTACTGTGTCCAAGGGCGGCTCCAGACTGAATTCTCGGAGGGGGCCATCGAACTTTTTACTTAGGTCTATAAATTGTTCAAAATGCAAATTGAACGTGTGAATTCGTAAAGTATGTGAATCTAAAGTTGTAAAACAAAATTTCGGAGGGGGCCATGGCCTCACTGGAGCCGCCTTTGCTGTGTACCCACCAAAACATGACCCAATTATCTTCAAAAGTTCTGAGAGAAAAGAAGGCTAAGATGGGGAGGGGACGCAAAAAAGTAAATAAATAAATAAATAAAAAATAAAAGTCTCACTTCGGCGCTTCTAGAAGCGGTTCTATCAAAAGAATTTCTATCTTTTGAGAAGGTCAAAAATTTTCTCACTCCCTCTTTTGTCGATTATAGTTTTAGGGATTGCCGCCATGACAACGATCACTAATTGCAAGGATATTGACTAGCTACCTCGCAATTTCAGATTCAGATTTGCGATTTCAGAGGTCAAATTTGTGAGGAAATTGGTTAGCAGGAAGTTCACAGACCCACTGAAACTGGACACTACATAACCCACTCAGACTTTTTTGAAGAACTTGTTTTTATCGTAATTATGGGGGCAATAGGAAAAGCCTAAAAGAATTTACTATGTTTTAAGAGTGTAGTAGTGTGCAGGCTAGTAAAATCCCATTTTTGATATTTTCCGGTCAATTTAGACATCCGAGGTTACAAAAATTCACACCCAGCTCAAAGTTGGTAGGGTTGTTCAAAACATCATCATAAATGAAATCTAAAAAGTCCTTATCTATTCGATACCTGGAAAACAATTTACTCGGAGTCAAAGGTCAAATCGACGAAAATACCGTTTTCACTACCTCTAAATTTACTTTTAAGAATTTTTGCGATACATCTCATCGTACGCTAGCATGAACGTTCATATAAATGCATATACAACCCACTTTGACCGACCGAGAATCTATTTTGGCCAGTTTTTTCATGTCATCTGTACGTACGTATGTACATATGTATGTAACTTGCATATCTCAAAAACTATTAGTTGTAGAATGTTGAAATTTCATATATAGGATTGTTGTGACATTTAGTTCTGCAGAATTTTTGGTTCCGATCTATCGTAGAGTTTATTTACTGGATCACTCAAAAAAATTTCGATACATTAATGTCTACGGGCATGCCGACTAGATTGTATAGTGGATAAAGCACCGTACTACGGTTTCCGATTCAACTCCCATTGGTCGGGGTTCGATCCTCGACAGGGCGTGGCTGTCATTGTGTCAACTTACCGTTTTTCTAAAAATCGCGAAAAATCCGTTTTTGTGACCTTTGAACACGAGTAAAACCGAGTTTTTTTTCCGAGTTTTTTGAACCGAGTTTTTTTCAAGGTATCGGATCGATGAGGACTTTTTAGATTTCATTTATGATGGTCTTTTGAACAATCCTACTAACTTTCAGCTGGGTGTGAATTTTTGTAACTTCACTCCTATTTTTTGGTCTAATTTGACTGGGCTAATAGCAGAAAATTTCATTTTTATGTACAGGAACAGATACTGTAAACATTTCAACTTATTTTTTTTTCCACAAGTGTACGTGGTGGCTGTTAATTTTGCTCCAGGGGTCGTGAGTTGTTCCGCAGGGGGGGGGGGGCTAAGCCCGGCCCTGGGCCATGAGCAATATTTTCAACCTTTCCAGACTCCCATAACGTGTAGGTGAAGAACCAAATACCAGCCAGAACTGAACTGACTACACTTCAGCCCAACAAGTCTTGGGCCGTTATTTCTTTTACGACATGCGAGATAACCACAAGATCTGACCCCGCACACACACACAATTACCTGAGATAATGTTACACAACTTAGGAGCTCCATAAATTCATCCATTCAGTCAATCAGAAGTGAATTTAAAAGAAAGCATGTAAGTTTAACAAACTTCTCTGAAAAAATCATTCGGTAAATATATATACATATAAACATATTTTATATATATACACACAGAGTGGAGCACCATTTATACGTTTCTCATTCATACGTTTTTATCATTTACATGCTTTCTTGGATGGTCCCGGTAAAATCCATTGTATTTTAATGTTAAATAGTTTCATTTATATGTTTTCCTGAAATCGTAAACTTCATTTATATGTTTTTTTTTTTTTTTTTTTTTTTTTTTTAAGAACTGAAACGGAGAGAAAATGTGTGATGCAAATTTTCAACAGGCTTTGATAGTTCTAATTTTATGGAAGAATACCTAATTTCCGGAGATTTAAATGATAATGTTTAACAGACACTTTTAACTGTGTACAATGAAATTTTTTCTGTGCATCCCCATACAGCCATACAGCTGATAATTACAAAATATTTTGTTTATGCTGGATGAATATGAATGCAAGTACTACCTGTACATTAAATTCAGAATAGAACTGTTTGTATTACGTACCTGTTGTGTATTTTGTTCTCATGTGGTAATATAAGATTTAGTATTTTAATTTAAATCTGATTTTTTATTGTTGATTTTTACGAAAATGTACGTACTTTTAAGAATTTCGTTTAAACGTTTTTCTCATTTACACATTTCCCCCCTAGTCCCTTGAAAAACGTATAAACGGTGCTTCACTGTACACACACACACGCACGCACACACACACACACACACACATATATATATATTGTAAATTACTGCAAAAAAGCTGCAATTTTCAGTAAGTCAAATGACGTAGGATTTTAATCGAAGTACAAACTTATACTTTCTTATAGCAGAAGAAACTGTTCCAGAAACAATTGTATTAAATTAGGAAATTTAAGTATAGTAGAGGAATTGATCCTCAGAAATGAGGAAGAGGAAAATGTTATTTATAATACAGTTTAAAGGAATTGTACCCTATTATTTTCGCTTTCCGAAAAGACAAAATCCAGTGGGCTAAAAGAGGAACTAATAACACAACATTCTGGTTCATTACCACAAATTAGAGCATGTTTTAAAGTACCAATTAATTCTGCGATGCAAAAGATGCCTAATGAGGTTCAACCCAAATCAGATATTTCACAGCGACAAATGATCGATTGTTGTTATATTGGCCGAGTCTTTGCAATCAGCCGTCACAATCGATGAACAGCGATTGATATTATTCAACCAGTAAAAGGGTAACAAATGCAATAAACTTAAAATCTTCTCTTTTCGATTTTTAATGACTTCGTAATATTCGTAAGATTTCAAAAGTTGTTAACAAGTTAAGCAGAACTTTTAGCAAGAATGAAAATTTCGGTACTTGAAAGCAGTGGCGGATCCAGGGAATGGGGATGGGGGCACAGGGGCACGCCCCCACCCCAACCCCTCCAGCCGAACTACATTTACTCTGTAGAAGATCGACTTGTTTTGTATATAAATTATAGTGATTTTATAAGAAGATGCGACAAAAAATGTTTTCTGCCCCCTCCAGATTTTTTCTCTGGATCCACCACTGCTTGAAAGTATAGTTGCAAACGAAAAATTAGTTTAGCTATTAGTTTGGAATTTTTTTTGCCCAATGGCCGGCCGCTGCCTTTGACCACAACGAGCCGAAATTGTTGCCCACTTTATTATGGGGGCACCTAGTAGGTGGACCAACGTCGCCCCCTATGAAGAGACAGACAAATGTCAACCACGCCCAGTCGGGGATCGAACCCCCGACCGCCGGGAGTTGAACCTGAAACCGTAGTACGATGCTTTACTCACCATACAATCCGGTCGGCTTGGTTTGGAAAATAACATCTAAAATATTTTAACTAGTTTCTGTAAGTAATCAATCCATAACAAATTGTGTAAATCATGTCCAATAAATCAATTATATAAAACACTTTGCGATGTAATATTGTTTTCGCCTGATTTTGGAGAAAATCATATAAAAGCTGTTAATTATTATTGATCTAAATTTTTCGAGATCCTGTAAATCAAAGACACTGTAAATGTTATTTCTATTCTTTAAACGAAGAAAGAGGAACTATAACTATCTTATCTATTATAATGTGCCAGAAATGGATTAATGTCTATAGACTAACACACACAGGCGTAGCATTTCGACAAGCCTACCCTCTATGCGACGGGTTTACGCTTATGCTTGACAGCTTTGGGTTCTGGTAATAAAAGAATAAAAAACTTTATAAAATAAAGCCGCCCGGGTTGTGTGGTGGTTACTCTCTCTGGAAATGCTCTATTGAAATATCAGGTTGTAACGAAAGTTTTCCGCCAGATTTGCTCGAGTCAACTCATGCGGTACCGAGCGATTGACCTTATATGTCAAGTTTATGCGCTGCCTATAGTGACTAATGGACATGGCACTAAAGTCTAACTCTTTTAGCTAGCTCTCGAGTGGATGAATATTTTATCTCCTTCCACAAATTCTCGTAGACGGGCCTCATCAGCATCAGTAGACCGGCTAGAGCGCTCTGCTTCTTAAATGTCCTAGTCCTCGTTTTTGAACTTTCGGTACCAAATCTTCACAGTGCCGTATGATACAACAGTAGTACCTTAAGCTGTACACATGATTCGGTGTCATTCTGTAGCTGACTTTTTTCAACAGAACTGAGAGTAAATGATGGTTCAATCAGGTAACGTGATAGTTCCATTTCAGACACCTTATACTTAATCATAACGATATTGTTTTACAGATTTCACAACAGAGTGCTCTAAAACAAGTATTTTTCTTTCAAATAACAAAAATCGTTTAACAAAATATTGGAAAAGACACCAACGCGAACAGTTTGTGCAGACAATACTTGCAATGGCGGAAAACTTTCGTTACAACGTAATATTTTCAGTGCGCCTTTTGAAGATGCAAAAATTTACAGACACAGTTTTCGAAGGACAGCATTATTTTGTAATTCTATATAATAGATATGAATTTCGTTTTGTTTGAATAATACAAATATCTCGCCTGTAGGTGTAGAACATAGTATATTGGAATTCTTTTGGGGGATCCTACGGATGCTCACTTATTGGTTCCAGATTCGTCATCTAACGGCCGAATCTAACCGATGAGGAAACGCCAGTAGGCCTCTTTGCATGGCTCATCGAAGTACACAAGCAGACCCGGGTGAAGATTCACGATGGCCCTGGTTAATGGCGGTATTTGATTCGTCACTTGCGCGAGCTTGTGCAGCACCTCCTAGATACAGAAGGCCTGAGAACTAAAGTTTTTACGTCATCACTAGGTCTACGATGACGTCATCACAGTTTTCATTTCACAAAGTAAAACTATTTAAAATTTCTGGTGGATGATACAAGTTTTAGAGAATATCTTAAGTTAACGATAAAAATTAAAATATCTTTCTGATAAAAAATTATTTATTAGGATCTATTTCTATATCATATTATATAATTAGAGATAGTTAAAATTTCCTATTTGTCGTAAAATTAAATTTTCTATCTTAAATCATTAAAATGTTTTATGCGGGAGTAAATTCACCACAAACTTTGACTAGATTTATTTTGTGAAAGTAAATGTTGTTCTCAGGCCTTGTCTATCTAGGAGGTGGTGGCTTATGGTGGTGATAAGTTTTGGTTTCATCTCTTGCTTGGATCACAGGGGTAATTTAACACTTTCTTCCATGTATTATACTTAATGGGTATTATTCTTAATAGATATGTGTGAGTTACATTTTGTTTGAAACCTACAAGTATATCGAAAATACGCTTTAATGTATGCTTAGAATGACTGCCCGTAGAACGCAGCGTATTGGAATTCATTTTGGTGCTAATGTTAGCGCTATAAATGAATTCACCGGACATTCACCGTTTTCAGTAAAGTAACGTGGTAATGCCAAAAATTTTACCTATAAATTTTGCAGAAATTGATGCGTATTTCTGACAATTAGAAACCGGACAGACGGACAAACCGAAATCGAAAAAATTCACGCCTAATGAACAAAAATAGCAAAAAACACTCAAAAAACTGGTGTTAAAAGATCGTATAAATAAAAACTTTGTAAAATAACACACATAGACCGAAAAAAATCTTCAGCCTTTTTCAGCAGTCAGCACACTGTATCAGAATAGTGGGAACTAAATGGCAAATAAACGAAAGCAAACAACAAGTTGCCAATTGGAAAGAAGAAATTTCATCCCTGTTTTTTGCTTTTCCTTTTCTTTTTTCTTCTTCTTTGTTTTTCCCGATTACCTCTACTTAGCATAGACATAGGAATCTCTACATTGAGAATAACGCGAGAAAAAAATTGCTTCAAACGGTAGCCATGGTAGTGGTATGCGCATGTGCAGAATAGCAGTAACCTAAATGGTAATAGTACTTCCAATTATTTTAGGACAATCTGTTCTTGCAAAACTACTTGTATCTATTTCCCATCGAATTTATTTTTTTAAGATAATGCAATTAATGTTCCATTTTACATTGACGGCAGCCATGGTAGTGGTATAAATAATGTGCGTTTTTGCCATAAAAAAGTACACGATTAATAGCATTAGATGCTTCATCTAGGTATTCCTAAATCTATGCTATTAAGGGGGGTTTCTCCAAAAGTCCGATTTTCTATGGCCTAAAGGGTAGAATCACTAGGGAGGTTTCACTGTATTTGAACATATATTTTTAAGTACAGTAAAGCACCGTTGATACGTTTTTCAAGGGACCGATCTAAAACGACATATAACTGAAACACTGATAGACATCTTACATTACATTACAGGATTAACGCTACTTTATGCAACTATAATAATTTTTTAAGATTTTTTTCCATGTACTACTACAATGTTAACAATAACTGAATATCGAAAATTATAAAACACTCATAAAAGTGAAACATATCATACCATTATTGTATTTTAAATTATTATTATTATTATATTAACACACGTTGTATACCAATTATGAAGTCATTTATGTTTCGTATGTAAATTTTTGTATATGCACATATTTGTTACAAAAATATTTTGTGTTGATACTACACAAAAAGTTGTCTTTAACAGCAAGAAAAGGATAATATTAATGTTCTTATGTTAAGTAAACACAGCTTGTCAGAAGTGCACTCAACAAACATTACAAGTCCAATAACTTTTATTTCAAAGTAGCAGAACTAGAGATTATATTATAAAACATTCTGTTCAGCGTTCAGTCTCAATTGCACGAGCGCATGGCTGCGTAACCTTGCGTAGTACTCTTATATACACGTAAAATAAGCATTATCACTGTAGTTAGGATAACAACTAATTTTTAAAATTTTGAACGACACCTACAGTCCATTAATATAGTATTCGCTTTAGAACAATTATCATATAAAATGTGAATGCGGTAGCCTTTTTAAGTGGAATGAGTTTTCTGAAAATTGACACGTTTCGAAATTTGATAATTTTCTACTACACTCTCAGGATTTTCTAAATGTTGTATCTCACACCTTATTTTCTCTTTTATATAGTGCTATGTACAGTGGCGTAGCCAGAAATTTTTGATTGGGGGAGGGGGATTACGACTACTGCAGCTCATATATATGTATACGGGTGTGTGATAAGGGAATGAAAAATATACATTTTGTATGACAAAAATATTCATGGGGGGATTGTGACCTCTTAACCCCCACCCTGGTTACGCCACTGGCTATGTACAATAACCAGCTGCTATATTTGTGCCCGTGAATGAACAATATTTACGCCACTCAGAATGATCAACTTACATTTACAAAAACATTCTACTTTAACTGTTCAATTTTAATGAGTAGGAAAAATTTTTTAAAGTTCGGTAAGATCGATAAAATTATTAATGCTGTATCTTGTTGATGGATTGAAATAAAAATTTACTTTGCAAGGATCGTTCAGAAATGAACCTTCAATATAAATGTTTCGAAAACTAACTCAAAAATATTCGAACTCTCAGTACTTGGAAGAGACGAACTAAAATAAAGTAAAAAATAAAACAATCGGTTACGTTTAAACGTGTATCCTTTTTTAAGTATGAAACATTTCTTCATAAGCATTACGAATGCGAAAAAGGTTGCAAAATGCGCACTAGTAGCCATAAATGTTAAATTTTAGCAAAACGAAAAATTAGATGGATGGAAAGAGAAATTTAGGGCAGTGAAAGAAAAGCAGTGATTTCTTAATTTGCGTAAATGGGCTTATATCGTAAAAAAATGGTTGTATATTGTTGTTGTTGTTTACACTGAAATAAAAAAAAAATATTAAAAAATTATCTAACAGAGGCGTCGCTTAAGGAATGGCTATTTGAACAGATCCTTCCCCTAAATTCAGAGTTTTATATTTTACATAAAATGTTGAATATCATGGAGGTGTACAGTAAGTCCCTTCTTATAATTCGCAGGATGGTTTTTCAAGAGAGAGGGAAAAATATATACATATAAATATTACACAGTCACAGTCTGCGGAAAATCCAGGGAAGTTCAGCCCGCAAATGACTCCCCCCCCCCTCCAGTATAGTCGAACGCCAGAACAATTACATTTGAGGTAGATTTTGTGCAAAACATTTCTTATTTATAAAGCATGGCTGTGTCTGTGAATTTTACTATCTAAAATGTTATTTTGAAAAAATAAATAAAAATATTTCCCATTTAAAAAGTTTGCTGTGTCTCTGAATTTTGAAATCTAAAATCTTATGTTGAAAAAAGAGTTATCACAGACTCAGAAACATCCCGTTACATATATATATAGCTGGAGTACCTAGATTTATTCTTTGTACAAGAATAAATAGAAGTGAAAAAAATCGGAATTTCATTATTTTATATTACTAGGGGCTAAGGCCCCCAGACTCGCTACGCTCGCTTTTCGTATGAGACATTCGGCCCCTAATAAGGCTCATTCGTAAAAAAGACATAATTTCAACACACAAAACCCGAAGATTGGATCAGATAGAATGTTACTGAGCTACACATTGCTTGGTTCTTGCAGGTTCATTGGTACATAAAAATTTAAACTTCACACTACAGTAGATCCCCTCCTCCTCATAACACGGAAGATATTTTGTTATGGGAATCCGTGTTGTACGGGTCCTGAGCTATACTCCACCTGGAGTGCGGACTCCGCTTATAATCGCTGGAAAAATTATTTGCACTCCTCAGAAACACAATGATATTTAATGTTGCCATTAAAAAGTTATATTAATTAGGATCTAAAGCATAATAAAATCAGAACATCTGTTTCAGCTGTATTTTTAATAATGTAAAACCTATTGGACACCTTGCGAATTTGCCACCCATGGCGATTTTTCATTATTTGGCGACTTGCGTACATGTAAAGTTAATAAAAGCTACGGAACAGATAGGATAGCTTACCACCAATGGCGACTTTTCATTATTTGGCGATTTACACATGCTCACAACCTATAATTACTGTTCATTTAAGGTTACCGGAAAACCGTTATCCATAGTTTCATTTACATAATCGTTTGCAGATTGGCGTACTTAGCACCACGAATTATACCATCTCGTCGCGCTAGCAAATATCCAAAGTGTACTGTAACTGCTATAATGGCATAGTTAACGCCGCCAAATATTTCTACTGGTAGCAAATAATCCAGCTGGACCGAACCGGCTTTAAAATAATCTGCATTTTAATTATTTTTCATTTTCAAGATATTAGTTATTCTGTTTTGGAAAAACGGATAATCGCTAATTCTAAATTCCTGTTGTCTAAGCGAACTTACTATTTGAAAATTGTCAACTTTGTGTAACACATTTTGAGTTACTTATTTCATGTAGTTTTTATTTTGGCGTAAAATGGGTGTATTTCTACTTCATGTTTGACAATTTCACGTGATACTACATACTTGGAAATGCTTTATTGCAAAGGAATGAATGATTTTATGCCAAATCTGGCAACCATTCTGTTTATTTTTTCAGTTTTTTATTAATATCTTCTAAAATAATTCGATTTTCGAAATTTAAGTCTCTCATCAGGTTCCTCGGAATTTTTCGAATCTGTGACCACCTTAGTCGAAACTTAAATCCCCACGGTTTAGGAGGAGATAGGCCAACAAGCTTTGACAGCGCCAGCGGCCTTTACTTTTTTTTAGAATAGAGAGATACCCAAATTAAATTTTATGCTGTTCTGGAAACTCGCGGATTCTTTTCGCAATCGAAAGATTTCGTTTTGTGTACACAGCTAGTCTCATGTCCATGCAAACGATTTATTTGTGAAAAAAAAAAAATAATAATAAACTGTGTAATCTGGAAAATCTTTTTTAAACGAATTTGAATCCCAATTGTATGACGTCATATTCACTTGAAAAGAGTAATTTTGTCACGCAAATGATTTACTTTTTTGACTCTCGGAAATAAAATGGTGCTGAAAATAGCGAAAAATCGCTTTAAAAGGAGGGAACGGGTGGATTTTCAGATTTTTAAAGAAGCGCAGATTGTTTTCTATATTTTTATACATGATCATGAAAATTTTCAAGCGGATCGTCCAAACGGCGAAGACGTTATTAGGCTTTTTGTGTTAACTTTGTAAATTTCACGCGATTCTAGATACTTGGAAACGCTTTTTTGCAAAGGAATGAAGGATTTTATGCCAAATCTGGCAACCATTCTGTTTATTTTTTCAGTTTTTCATTAATATCTTCTAAAATAATTCGATTTTCGAAATTTAAGTCAGCTTAGCAGGTTCCTCGGAATTTTTCGAATCTGTGGGCACCTTAGTCGAAACTCAAATCCCCACGGTTTAGGAGGAGATAGGTCCACAAGCTATTGACAGCGACAGCGGCCTTTACGTTTTTTTAGAATAGAGAGATGCCAGAAACTTTAAATAGTTAATTCATGTAAGAAAAAAACATTGCATAGCAACTACCTTTTCTTATAAAATAATATTTAAAAGTTATTTGACTCATTATATCGTTCGCATGTAAGAAAAGAGACTAAACTAAAAAATAATAAAATTTTAAGGACAGACAATTCAGAGTGGGAAAAATAGGGCTACCAGGTCGTTACATGTGAAATCAAACAAAAATAAAAGTAAAATGGAAAGACACTATTTAGATTTTCCTAACATTTTTTACAGATAATTTATAGGCTAAGATAACCACAAAACACAATTTTGAAAGTTCTATGATAATTAATTCTGAGAAAATAGTTATTATAATTTAGAAATTTCCGCATAAAATTCGCCATTTTCTTTTCTTATTTCCTTGAATAACGCCTTACCTATAAAATTTAATGAAGAAAACTGTGTTTACAAGAGTAACTTTCCAAGCTGATTCTAAAAATGTAATCATAATTTGATATTTTTCACAGATAGAAAAGTACACTATTTCTGACACCTATAAGCTAAAATTCATGCATCTATGTATATATATGTTACAGTGAAAACCTGATATCAGTCAAAACCCAAATTCACTACGGAAAACGCGTTCTAACTGACAGCGCTAGGCAAATCCTGAATTAAGTAGGGGAAACCCGATTTATTCGGGTTTTGACTGATTGTTAGACAATAACTTTTATAACTATAAAAAATTATTGCATTATTTGAACGACATGTTGTATGACAAGTTGGGTTTTTTTTTTTTTTTTTTTTGGGGGGGGGGTCTCGCAAAGGGCCAGCGGTAGCAGATTTTTGAAGTGCCCTCTACAGTGGTGGCCGGACCCAGTAATGTTCTTTTGGGTCTCGCAAAGAATGAACTGACTTAATAGGGGGGTTTTTAATGGAGCACCTAGAGCAATAGCTTTTATCTCCAGTGTGTAATTTAAAGTGTGTCATATTATATCGTGTATTTAAAAGGCCCTAAGGATTGGGCGTTAATTCAGTCTAGTCAGTAAATAGACAGACGGTCGATCATCGAAGAAAAGACTGGCGTTGACATGAAGATGGATGATGAGAGGGTGACGTAGCTTGAGAGAGCTCGATGAAGAGGCTGGCGTTGACAGGTGGTGATGGATGGTGGTGACGTAGCTTGAGAAGAGGGGGTGTGTCAGATGTGGTGGCCGACCCGTCCTCCCCCCGCAAAATGCGGACTTCTCAGGGCGGGTTGCTCGGCCGTCTGACGTAAGTTAGGGGGGCTCCAGGAGGCGCAGGGCCGCCCTAGGGCGTCTGCGGTACGCTGGGTCACTTTCGTCGTAATCAGGGATCTCAGCAATGATTTCGTTTGGCAGATTGTTGAAGCTTGCGTAAAAGTTTGAGACGAGATAGCTGAGGTGCTTTCTCATAGTCGGGATATTTAAGTCTCTGCGGATTACTATATTCGACATAAAGTGGTGGCCGTTTCGAATTTTTCTTAATATGGCATTTTGTTTCTGCTCCAATTTCCTTATGTTTGAGCTTGCAGAGCAAGCCCAGACGGGAGCCGCGTAGGTCCCAGTGGGGCGTACAAAAGTTTTGAACAGAAGTGCTTTATTTGCAGTTCCTATTTTGGAGTTGAAAAAGAGTGGGCGGAGGCGCTCGAAGGCGGCCTTCATCTTGTGTGTGGCAGTGTTTATGTGTTGGTTCCAGGCGAGAGTCCTGTCGACGATGACTCCTAGGTATGTAACCCGGGGGCTCCATTCGATGGCAGTGTTTTCCACAATTAGGCGGGATGGAGGTGTTTTTCTCGTGAAACAAAGCGCCTGACACTTTGCCGCATTTAATTTGATGCGCCACAGTCGCATCCAGTGTGTGATTTCGTCTATGTGAGCTTGCATACGTACATTGAGTAAGCGATTGTTCGGGGCGTAGCCCACGATTGCCGTGTCATCGGCGAAGAGGGCTAGAGTGTTATTGAGGTTCCGAGGGATGTCACTGATATAGATATTAAAGAGGATGGGTCCCAGGATCGAGCCCTGGGGGACCCCGCTCTGGATCGGATTTGGAGTGGATAGCGTGCTTCCTACCCGCACAACAAAAGTTCTGTTTTCAAGGTACGAGTGGATTAGATGTATAATACTGTCGGGAATGTTTTGCTTGGCTAGTTTGAATGTGAGTCCCCAATGCCACACCTTGTCGAAGGCCTTCTGTAGGTCCAACAACAGGATGGCGGCCCTCTGATTTGATTGGATGGCGTCGTGGGCGATTTCCACGACACGCACCAGCTGGTGAACTGTACTGTGTCCCTCTCTGAAACCAAACTGCTCGGGGGGGATGGTATTGTTTTGATTTAAATGTGTTTGTAACCTGGAGAGGATGACTCTCTCGGTGACTTTACTCAGCGAGCTGAGCAAGCTGATTGGTCTGTATGAGGAGGGGAGTGCATGGTTCTGCCCCGGTTTGGGAATCGGGCAAACAATTGCTTGTTTCCATATGTTTGGGAAATATCGATGTTTGAGGATTGCATTTGTCAGCGTAGTGATATTAAAAAGAGTTGAAGTGGGTATGTTCTTGAGAGCAATTGTGTGTTGTGTGATGAGACGATCGTTTTCCCGGGGCATTTACCGGGGGTTGGTTGAGCCTTTTTAAATTATGCCGTATACCTCGGAGGGCAGGGCGTTTGGTATTGTATAGCTGGGAGGGTGACTAAGGAAGTCGGTAGTTTCCCTTTCGATTTCGTCTCTTTGAGAGACCAGGTCGTCTGTCTCATTTGGAAGAGAGAATTGAGTTGCGTATGATTTGGCAAGAAGGTTTGCCTTGTCCGCGTCGTTGATGCAGTATGAGTTTCCATTTTTAAGGGGGGGGATTTGTGTCTTTTTATTCGTGATTTTTCTAATGGCGCGCCATATGGAGCCATCGTGCGGGGAGAGACTCTCGATGTAAGAGGTCCAGTTTCCGTGGTTATGCCGAGAGATTTGTTGCTTTACTTGCGCACAGAGTCTGTGATATGTTGCTCTGTCTTCTGGTGCGCGCGTCAGCCGGTAGGTTTTTCGGGCTTTGTTCCGATTGTGTATGAGCGCTCGGATGAACGAGGGCAGTTTGATAGGAGTTGGGGGTGCTGGGCTAGAGGCGTGGTCAAAGGCCTCAGTTAGAAGGGTAGTGATTCTGGTTGCTTCAGTATCAATATCCTGTTTAGTGTCTAGGCTAGGGTTTTGGTGTGGGGCATTTAAGAGGTATTCTGTATATTTGTCCCAATTTGTTTTTATTCGAGTGGTGGGGTTTACCACCATGTGTACGTTTAAATCAAATTGGACCGGTAGGTGGTCCGATGTGAACTGGTTTAGGGTGTGGCAAGTGATGTGTTGATTTAATCCTCGGTGGACTACCAGATCAATGATCGAGGAACCTCTGGGATGTTGATGTGTGGGGGTGGCCGGGTAGGCCATCAAAGTGTGGGTGGACATTAGAAATCTCAGAAGTCCAGTGCCTCTGGGGCAGTTGTAATCGCCGCTCCAGTTGAAGTGGTGGGCGTTTAAATCACCCGCCACAATAACCGCAGGGCAGAGATTTATAAGTTTGCGCAAATCATTTTCCGGGAAGGAAATTTTTGGTTTGACATATGCAGATGTAATTAGAATGTCCCTTGATGTAGCATGGAGAAAAATTGCCGTGGCTTCAAGTTTTTCTAGGGCGAGGTTGCCAATATGAGTGTTGGGATTTGGGATCGGATGTAGATAGCCGTGCCTCCAGAGACCCGGGTGCCCGGGTTTGTTACAGGGCGATCGGTGCGGTAAAGAGTGTAGTTTGGAATATTGTAAGTGTGCTTAGGAGAGAACATAGTCTCTTGTAGCAAAATAACGTCAATGTCCGAGTGTGACAGGAAGTCACGGAGCTCGGCTATCTTCCTGTGGAGGCCCTGCGCGTTCCACAGTATTATTCTAATGGTTTGTAGTGTGCCGGCCATGGGAAGGGAGGTTTTCATTGACTGCTGCGAGCAGGGCAAAGGCTCGGTCTAGTGGGTTTTTAAATGTCTTTATGGCCTCGAGGGCCGCTTTGAGTACTCGGAAGAGTGAAGCTAAGTCGACGTAATCGTTTATCTCTCTAATGGTCTGAATCACTTCCATTAGTGGTGAGATGGGGGTTTGCGCGGGAGCGCGAGGGTTTGTTTTAGTTTCGGTTTTGTTTGAGGCACGCCTTGTGTGTTTAGTTTGTCTTTTTCTGTTTCGGCGAACAGGGGGCCTAACTTTTTTGTTTGTTTTTCCTTGTGGGATCGGGTCGCCCTCCTCGTGGGTAGCTTCTTCATTTTGAGTGGTGTCCTCAGCAGAGGCAATGTTTGTTGCGTTATCAGCTTCAGTGAGAGTGGGTGTGTCGTCCATTCCGCATTGGTCCGTGGCATCGTTATCCTCGTTTTCTCGGAGGTAGACAGTTTTGTTGTGCTTTTTGCCCCTCCCCACAAGGGTTCAGGCTGACGTGCCTGGCGGGGGGTTTACAAACGGGCTCATTTTTGTTCGGACATCGTTTTGTTGGCTGTTTGGGTGTTTCGGGTTGGTGAGTTTGTGGAGGTTTTGTGGATTTTTAGGGCAGCCGCGGTAGTTAGCTACATGCGGGCCCTGGCAGTTCGCGCATTTGACCGGATCTTTTCCTTTAGTGGGACACTCTCTAAAACGATGGTTACCGGCGCACTTTAAGCAGCGGGGGGTTAATGAACAATTTAGAGAGGAGTGTCCGTAGCCCTGACAGTTGTGACATTGCTTTATCTTGTAGTTGTAATACTTTTCGACTGAGATCTGGAGATACTCATATGTATCTAGTGAGTATATCTCTTCGACATTTGGGGTTCTTAGTCTACGACACATAGTGGGATTAGCCGTTTTTCTTTGCTCTTGATGAACGCTAGGTTTGTGGGTTTGAAACCCTTTTGGACTAGGAAATTTTCGATTTCCGCTTTGGGAGTGTAGCTTGGGATTCCCTTTAACATTACTTTAAGGGGTCTCTCGCGTTTGGGTTCGAAGGTTTGACACCCAATTTGGTTGTCTTTTAGGTAGGCCTGGACCTCCCTAAACATACTACGAGTCGTCTCGTAGAGTGATCATGTATAGTGTCCCTGTAAATTTGTATTGGATAGTATACCCAACTAAGTCTGAGAGTCTCTTACAGTGCTCAAAGTGAGTTCCATCCTGGAACTCGCAGTAGAACATGTGTTTAGCGCTATGTTTGCCTTCGCCCTGCTGAGGGGCGGTGCCCTGAGTGGAGGACTGTGTTGGTGTGGTTGAGGCGTGTTGTTGTGGTGCGTCAGTAGCACCGTTTGTGTTTACAGGTGATGGGCTGGCCGCTCTGGAAGAGCCACGCGAGTGGGTGCCTGGCTGAGAGTCATCCATTGGGGGGTCTTCTTCAGAGTCAGAGGAGTCAGCTGGTAGTTGTTTTTGTTTACATTCAGAGAACTGTGTGGCTGAGTCGGGCTCTAGGATACGTTTTCTGGTGCTAGAGGCCGTGAGTAGTCCTTTCTGTCGAAAGAATTCTCGCGTCTGAGTAGTCATGTATGTTTGGTATGTGTAGAAGATAGGCATACGTGCGAGTGTGTTGATTGAAGGTTGTGTAACGATCTGATGCATCTGCTCATGAATGTTTGGGTGTTCGTTGATCAGCGGGTGATTGTTCTCTAAGGCATCGTCTACAAAGCTAATAAATGCACGGTAGTGGTCCAGTAGTTCATTCCGTTTGGTCTCGCAAAGGGCCAGCGCTAGCATATTTTTGAGGGGAGAGCAAGATAAGGATTCCGGTTCCGCTCACCCATCGATGATTAATAGCTGTTGGCGCGGATGTGACAGACCCTCGTCCGTATTCATCACTTGTTATGACATTAAAGTTATTTTGTTTCTTATCTAACAGCTATTTTTTTTTTCAAAAAATCTATTTTCCCAATTTTTAGTGCATAAAGCATTAACATTCTGAATTTCACTTGGGAAAACGGGTTTTCCTGAGTGCTGTCAGTCAGAACGCGTCTTGCCTAACGCTCTCAGTTAGAACACGTTTTCCCTAGTTAATTAGGGTTTTGACTGATTTCATTTTTCACTGTAACATGTATAAATACGCTAAGGCAGAGCTACCAAGTCTCCGGCTTTTTCCGGGAGATTTCCCCTTTAATCTTTAGCCAGTTTTGTGCAAGATAAGAACGTGTTGGGCTGGGGAGCGCCTGGGAACTCGTACCACATCTCCCATTCAATTACAGGTAGACGTGATTACAGGACAGTGCGCGAGTAATAGATGAAGTGAGGTTTGTTTACAAACAAATGAGGGGAGGGGGGGAAGTTAGAAAGAAGGAACAGCCGAAAAACTTAGTCGCTGCTAGCAGCGTTTTCTGTTTTGTTTGTTTGTTGTTTTTCTGGGCCGAATGTTAGAAAGCTTAGGAAAAATAGCATTTTTTCTTGTTTATTATTAATTTTCTTTAAATTTTCAAGTAGGGTATTTAATTGGGTTAGCAGGTCACTAAGAGAGTGAACTCCAAGCTCTTTTTCAATAAGTTGTGTAACTTTTTGGATTTCAAGAAGAGTGTTGTTTTGATTATATTGGGGGGGAGGGGGGTTTAGATTTCTTTTAACAGCAGTGGCGTAGGAGAATTTAGGAGTTTTTGGAGTTGGGGCAGGAGTATTCGAGGGAAATTTAGGGCAGCCTTTGTCACTAGCCGGATGGTCCATTTCACAATTGCTACATTTTGGGGGGGGTTATTTTTGAGTTTCTTATGGGGGCAATTAAAGATCTCGTGGGGCTCGGCGCAGAAAACGCAACGGGGGGCATGCGGCAGAATTTCGCAAAATGGAAGAAGCCGTTACAGCGATAACACTGACCGGCTTTTCTTGGGGGCCTGAATTTCTCGACGATAATTTGGAAAGAGAGTAACTTATTGAGATTAAAAATTTCTTTACTGGTTTCGTTATTTGGGAGGTGAATTTGGAAAATTGGGAGGGGTATATTATCTTTGTAGCTTTTTAGTTGATTAATTCGTAGGATGGTAAAACCATTGCACTGAAGGGCTTCCTTGATAAGATCCGTGTTTGTATTGGGGGGGAGACCTTTAATAACAACTTTGAGGGGGGAGGGAGAATCCGAATTTGTGAAGTAGTGAATATTTTTCGAAGAGAAGTTTGATAATTAGGTTTTTGCTCTCAAAATCGTGGGGGTGTAGTCTTAGGGTGTTTCTATTTAGTCTGGCGTGGAATTTAGCTTCGGAGTTTTCGTTGATAAGGGCCGTAATTTCGTGCATTTCTGTTATGTTCGGAATAATGAGGGCTCTAGGTTGCCTAGTTTTTTCGCCGTCTTTAGGGGGTTCGCTCTCTTGAGTGACCATGGGGGTTTCCTCAATGCTGTCCTTTTCAAGAACTTGAAAGGGGTTTTTAGTTACAAAATTGACTGGTTCGACGTACTTATTCCAGTTCCTCACATTCGTAGTTTTAGCTTTTTTGGCTGGTTGAATGAAATCGCTGGTGGTGGCAATCGAAGTGGGGGTGGGGTGAAAGAGACATCAAATGAAAGTGCGTCACCTGATTTAGTCGATGTGCCGTCCTTTTCATCAGTTTTCTGGATTGTATCATCATCAGTGGAGGTCTGCATCTTGTCTTCTTCTTTTTCCGCCGCTACGGACCGCTCATATAAATCCGAAGGTGGTTTGGTTTCTTCGTTTTTATTCTCTGGCGGGGGTTGAAGGACTTTTTGTTGTTCGATTTCGTTTTGTTGCTGTCGCAATTGCTCCTGCTGTTGGAGAGCTTTTTGCTGTTCAATTTGTATTTGTCGCAGTTGCTCCTGCTGTTGTTGTTCTCGCAATAATTGATCTTGTTGTATTCGTTCTTTCACCACTACAGTCAGTAACTCGATTTGTTGAGGTAGATCGTAGTCGTAGTTGCCCGACGGAGCCTATCTATACACGTCTGTTCTCCTCCGAACTGTACCCACGACTCATCTTATATTTGGACTTCTTTTAACAATAAATTTTTAAGTAAAAATTAGTGGTGGGAAATCTCCCGAAAAAAGCCGGAGATTTGGCAGCTCTGCGCTAAGGAAAACATTTGTGTTCCTTTTGCAGCCCTTTGCGCGAACGGATGAGCGCGAAATTTGGCACAGTTAAAGTTCGTATGGGGGTGGTTGTGCGAATGGTAAAATTTTTGTGTAATATGCTAATGCACCGTAAAAAATTAGAGAAGTTATTTGGCACGCAGTATTTCGCACCACGTCCAGCGATGGTTCCATTTTTGTGTCAATTTTGAAATAGCAACACTAAGTTTCAACAGTACTATAGGGTTATGATTTAACAACAAAATTTGCGAAAAGTCAAATTATTTCCCAGTTAGGTGAAACGCCAATGACTAAAGTGTGCTTTAGCCCTGTGCTTGGCGACACTTTTAAGCCGGTCGGTAAGTGCGCGAAGTGTTGTAAATTCCATGGTTTAAAGCTGTGGGAAAACGAACCGAACAGGGCAAGTTACAATCCAAGAGACGCTCCACAGAAATGTGCCATTTCGGCAATTTCTTCACAATTTCCCGCCACGCAGTATGCTAAATGAAATTTTTTCCAAAAATATTATTGAAGAAATAACTCGACAATCAATAGGGAATGAAAATAATGAAGCGTATGGAAATATTTCCGAAAACATACTCTCGGATTACATATTGAAGTCAGTTATAATAGAACCTAAAAAGTGATGATTGAACTTTTATTGCTGACTTAATCAAACATCTGATGAAAAGAGAACATATCACCATAGCTACGGTAAAATGTGATGACAATGAAATCAATAACTAACTAGCAGAGTTCTTGCATTCTTTGACTATGAGGGGTTTTTTTATTTTTTGTTTTTTGTTTTTTCTGTTAGCCGGGAGGAAATGAAAATTTGACAAATAATTGTGATCTGCGCCAAATACTTACAAACCTAAAGCAATTTCCAGTACATAGCTGTTTATACCTTTTCATATTTTGGAAGTTTAATTTACCTTCTTATTTTAATTTAATTTGGCACGTTTTCCCCAATTCCTTCTTGTATAGCATAGATACTTTGCACGAAAACTCGAATAGATTTTTTAAAATTTGCTTACGAAGAAAACAATGTAATCACGTCTATCTAACTAGAAAATGATTATACAGTTAAATACCAATAAAAAATGTAACATCGATAATTTTGTATCATTTGCGTGAATCGGCTTTTCATGATTGAGTTTAGAGAGACTATCAGAAAATAGTTATACATTATGATACTCCTAATTCTAATAATACTTATAAGATATAAGAAATGTACCAAAAGTACTTACCTTAAAACAAAAAAGATAAGCATCTTAGCATAACCTGTTCCATTTAATAATTCATGGCATGATAACATATTTCGAATATCTAATAAAACTCTTTATTCGCTCAGACCACTTTGTTTTTAATTTTCTATACAATAACCAACTAAACTGCAGACGATTTTATTCACCCATCTTAATATGCAGAAGATATGTCTTACCGAAAATTCAGATTCCGAAAATTATGTAATAAAAAAATTCTTTAATATGTAACAGTCCACTATTTCTAATCCAGATATCAATTAGCTGACGATTTTAAATTCTCATGTTTCGGCTGAGATAATGGACATACATGTGTTCGTAAAACTCCTTTTTCTCCACTTTTCTTGCAGTCCTTTTTCTTGCACACATACTCCGGAAATGTTTGCGGTATTATTTTTGACCAGTCTGGAAGCCAGTCTGCCTCGTCTAATTCTCTCCTTCAGTATAATTTCTTCTCTCTCTCTCTCTGTCTCTATCTATCTATCTATATATATTATACAGGGTGTCCAGCCTTAATGTGACCCAATAGCTAATTCCCGAACCGTTCGGTTTAGATATGCACTTCCAATTTAAAAAATGTTTTAAAAAGGGTAAAGAATGTTTTTACGTGCTTTTCGAACCAAAAAACCCATTTAGAAAAAAATTATAAAAATTAAATTTTTATACGTTCCCCAGGTCCTATCACTTATATTCAGGAAAAGATGCAGTACACAAAAACAAAGTAAACACAAGAAGTTTCATTTTATTACGGTAAAAACTGACCAAGTTAAGGAACTTTGAAAATCATACATTTCATCCATTTTCTCGGCCAATTTCAAGAAGCTAGTAAGGGACCATCTCCAAAGTGAAGTTAATTGGAACTCTGCCAGGAAACTTTCGCTCTTGCACGTCACTCTTATGTAAATCGTTTTTAAATTTAAAAGTACATACATTACGTTAATATTACAATAATTGAGTACTTAAGAAACAAAATTTATTCTGTGTACGTGTAAAACATAGATAAAATAAAATATTTTGGACGAAGAAAACTTTTCAAAAGCAGTTCCAAAAAAATAGACTTATTTGCCTGCGGCTTCACACTGATTTGCTGCGATACTGATCATGGGGAACGTTAAAAATCTGTTGTGTAGTAGCTTGCAATTGCATACAGCCGTATTCTAATATTACGAATTCTAGTATGGGAGAACGAGATGTATACAACTTGTCTCCAGGCATTAGCTCCTGCGCCAGGACTGGACGATAAGGAAATGCACCGTATGTATGTAATATGTTCCACACCGTCGATTTTGAGTAGGAACAAGCCTTGCTAATATCCTGGACACTACTTTCAGGATGAGCCAGGGCATATCCTAGAACATCTTCAGCGGGTATCCGCAAGCTTGAAGGTGTGGCACGGGACAAGGGAATACGTCTATGACAACTCCCAGTTCTATACAAGCGTTGGTCAGCACGGGCAATTGTACAATAAGATAGATGTCTTCGACTGGGAAATTTAATGGCATAAAGTCTTGCCGCCTCTCTCTTATTTCGATTACACTCAGTGGCGGATCCAGGGGGGGGGCTTTGGGGGCTCAAGCCCCCCCCTTCTGTCTGAAATCATTGACTGCTCAGGAAGCTAATAAATGTGGATGAATAATTAAATTAAGTTGGTTCATCAATAAATTTAAACTTGTTCTCTCTTGACTAATACATTAGTTACATCCAATATGAATTTCCACACATACATTCAAGTTAACGAGGTACCGAAAAAAAGGTGGTTCGTATTTCAAAGAAGAATTCAAGGTGTCCAGCGCTCTCAGAGATGAGAATCGATCAAAATTTGTCTCCTCTAAGGAAAACAGAGGAGCCGAAAAAGAAAGCTAACATCTGTCATCCTCACAGATTTCACACATGTATCTTGGGTGGCCCGTCTGGGCACTCGCAGGTACCTTTCTACGTACTCAGATCTTTGTCCATTAACACCTCGAACAGATTAGAAAGTAATCCGTCAATCCTTTGATCTTGCAGCCGTCTCAGTACTCGCAAACGGTCTTTTAACAAATGTCTAGGAAGAATTCTCTCTTTCAAAAGATTACTGAAATTGAGAGATACCGACACAATGCTAGTGCCGCACCTCTATTTAGGCCGCTGTTACCAATCCGCTACCCCCTACAGTCCAACAAGTGGACTTTTTTTTCATCTTTGTGGCCAATGGTAATCACGTGATGGCTATGACCATAGACAAATTTTCATTCATCTACTGGTATGACAAATCAGATATTGTAGTTGAAACTACGCCTGGAAAAGGTGTCGTCAGAAATCTTGTACTTCATTCGGATTTCGCTAGGAGATTATATTGGTGCAGTTTCAGGTTACTAAGTAAATAAAAATGGAAAAAAAGCGAAAAGCGTCGAATCACTCAATTTTATCCTTTTTTAAAAAAGAAAAAATTGACAATGAGAAAACAAGTGAATTGGATGTTTATGAAAACACCGCTGCGTGTACTGGAAAGGATTCTATGGATAGCTCAGATGGAACAAACCAACCATCTGCTTCTGTGAATGATAAACAGGTAAGTTCAATTTAATTATTTAAAACTACTTCCTGCATATAATTCTTGATTGTGTTAGACATAAATTTTATATATCACCTCATTTTGATGACTGAACCAGGCTTGGAGCCAGTGAGTGTAGGATTTATCGCGACTAAATTGTTATTGTGTTAAAAAAAAAAAAAAAAAAAAAAAAAAAACTTTCTATTACTGATGAAGGGAGGCTATTTAGTTTCTTGTAACGTGTGTACAGTTTATTTTTACTGTTCTATGTGTTTTATACAAAGTATCAAGTTTATTTAAAGCATAATTTTTGGAGTTAACGGGGAAAAAAAGATGCCTAGAAAAAACGCCTTCTGAAAAAGAAAAAAATAATCCGTGGTAAAAAAATGCCCATTGTAAAAAAATATAGGGCATAGAAATACTTTCATTTGGGAAGGGGACAGATCTCAGGCTATATTTTTTACTTGAATATGCATTAACTTGTGTGAATGTTTTACTCTAAAATTTTGCTGTAATTTGGTAAAAAAATAGTTTTAAGAAGACAACAGCTTACAAAAGTCGACATTTTCTTTTTGTGTGTGATGCAATCATGAATAAAAAGCATGGCGATTTTTATTTATTTATTTTACTGAACAAAATTTATTCAAATTAAATGAGTCACATAAGATATTTAAAATGGGTATTTTAAATGTTAAAGATATTGAAAACGTACTTGATAATTTTCAGTTCTAATCTTTACAATTAAGCTAATGTTTTAATAAATCAATAAATAAAAGGTAAACATCAGTATTTTCTTCCCTTCTGGTTGTTTAAAACTTCCCTTAAAAAAGAAAAAAAAAAGCTTGGCCGGTGATGTAACTAATTGGAAGAAAATATATTTACTTATATTTTGTTCTCTTTTTTTATCTTTTTATTTAAATAGTATAAATTCTTTAAAATCTTAAGTAATCATAAAATGAAACTGGTTTGACTAAACGTTTCAGGAGAAAACGAGTTTTTATTTTCCAGACTGGTAGCGCAAGATGCACTTTTAAACACTGCATACTATATTCCTCAGGGAAAAATACAATAACAATCATAAGAGTAGCGTCGAAGGTAAGAAAACTGCCCCCCCCCCCAAAAAAAAAAAAACTATGTCTCGAAATCCTTTGATTTCAGACATTTGTTTCAAAATTTCAGCTAAACGTCCCTACTCTTGAATTCCATTTGTGCCTCCCCTCCCCACCACCAAAACAAACAAACAAACAAAAAACTTGCTCTGCGCTCACGATAGTAATAATAGCTAGAGTTAACACGTTAGAGCATTTTACCCATTGTAAATGGTGAAATTAATTAAACACTTTCCTACCTCAACAGCTTTTCAATTAAAAATCAATTTAGAATGTTTTCGCGTAAAAGGATGCAATTATAAGACTTTTACGCTACATATTTTAACTGCTTGTATGTAGCACTTTTTATAAAATCTTTAAAATTGTCTCTTTCTTTTTCTGGTTGCACACTAAGAGTAACTATAATTTCCGGTAATAATATGCAACAAATATTTTTATATATTTTATTGTAAACAGTTATTTTCTCTGCTAGCAGATCTCTTTTACATAGCTGGCAACTCTCCCGATTTTTTTCGGGAGATTTTCCACCACTAAATTTTATGTAGCACTGTATTGTTAAAGTCTAAATTTTTTAATGTAAACTAAGCTAAGACTGTTTAAAATTTGTGGTGGAAAATTTCCCGAAAAAATCGGGAGCGTTAACAGTTATGCTTTTAATATTTAAAAGTAAAATAAAAATAACATACCGTAGGTAAAATCTTTTTTTAAGTTTTGGTCATAATAATAATAATAAGATATATTTATGTTGTTATTTTGGTTGTTCCTTGACAAAATATACACTCGTCATATGGTCTTAACAGCGTTAAAAACAAACTAATTATGATAAGATTGAAAAAAATCAGTGTTTCTTTACAAACTGTAACGTCCACTTTTATAAACAATAAATCTAAATACCTTAAGCAATTCTTTAAAAAAATGTTTCTTAAGAATAAAATTTGCATAGCAAAATGAATATACATAGATATTATACAATAATGTATAGTTAAATTTTTCCTAGATGCTTCATGAACTATATAAGTTCATCGTTTGTAAAAGTGCATACAGCTTCTGAAGAGACATTTTCAAATCTCGGACCTCATTAAAGTTTTTCAAAATCTATTTAAAAGTCATATTATTTCTCAAAAAATTAATCTTAATTTAGTCCATCGGAGCCCATAATTTTTCTATTAGGGCAAACTTAAAAAAAATTATTCTAGAGGGGTTAACACTTATAACAATTTCAGTTCCGATTTTGCTTTGTGATGCACTTTTAACGCCATAAACCAATATACTAAATCACTAGGGAAAGGAGAGGCAAGTACTCCCTTTATCAAGGCCGTATCCAGGGGTTCCGACCTCTCCCCCTGAAATTTCGATTTTGATAAATAAAAGAATAATGATGACGTCCTTTTGTTAAAAATTCTGCCTTTTCTAAATGGCTTGTTTGGTTCGAAAAGCACGTAAAAACATTCTTTACCTTTTTTAAACATTTTTCAAATTGGAAGTGCATATCTAAACCGAATGGTTCGGGAATTAGCTATTGGGTCACATTAAGGCTGGACACCCTGTATATATATGTATATATATATCTGTAGGACGAGTTGAATCTGTACGACGAGCTAGTAGGACTAAAATCTGTAGGACGAGCAACTATAACCGCGATCGGGGTTAAAAATACTCGTTCTACTCGTTCGGAAATGTTGGAGGTATTATTTTTGCCCCGTCTGGAAGCCAGTCTGCCTCGTCTCTCTCTCTCTCTCTCTCTCTCTCTCTCTCTATATATATATATATATATATATATATATATATATATATATACAGGGTGCAGTATTTTTCATGGGGCGGTGGGGGGGGGGGGGGTTTACGACTACTGCAACTCACATGTATGCATGCATGTGCGTGATAAAGGAGTGAAGAATATACATTTTGTATCTCAAAAAATTCCTCAGGGGGGAGTTATGACCCCTAAACCCCGCCCCCTTGGCTACGCCCCTGTCTATCATTAAAGTCCCACTTTCAAAAGTCCCCAAAAAACTTTTGGTAAAATTCGCTAAATTTGATTAAACATGCAACCTTTTGATACATCTAGCATTTCTTGAAAAAAAACTAAGAATGAGGTAATAGTTGCAAAATGCGCGCTGAAAAAACAAATTTAGTTCTGCGATAGAAAATCGATGATATTTAATTGATGTAAATGGGCTTAAATGCTAGAAGAAAGGAAATTAATCATAGGATTAAAAGAAAATTTAATGGAGGCGTCGCTTAAGGAGGGGACATTTGAATAGATCCCGCCCAAAATCAGACATTACAATTTCTTACAAGAAATGTTGAATTACACAGTGATTTCCTTCTTACGAATTGCAGGATATATATATATATATATATTTTTAGAGAGAATTAAAAAAAAAAAAGAAAAAGACACACATATGAAATATTTACATAGTCTGCGATATCATTGCATCGATAACATTGCCATATCACATCAATATCATTGGCGTAAATTGCCATGTAACATTCGGAAGAGGGGAAAGAAAGGGGGAGAGTTTCCTATTGCAGAAAATACTTTTTTCAAATAGGTGAAGTTTGAACTTTCTTGAGTTTTACGGGGCAATTGACGTTCTTGTCCTATGTAAGTTACGCCTATGAATTATACAGTTGATTCACATTCTAAATCTATTGAGAAAGCACAATTAAACTTTCTTTTGGTTTTATAAAAGCTTATTAATTATAAAATCTGACATTTTTAGGGAACACTGCAGTAGATAATACACGTGGGTGTATAAAACATTTACGATAAATTCTCTCTTTTTTTCAGTAGATTATTCGAGAATAATCTGTACGGACATCACAATTCATAAATATATACACTTGACTCAAAAATTCAGAAATCTACTGAATGGAAATAAATTTATTCTCCCATTAAAATATATTTTTAGATTTACTATGCAAAACGTATTTTAAAGAGACTTACTCGATCCTTTACTTTGTATTTTGTATCCTTGCACTTTTAAGCATGAGACATTTTCTCATTAGTGAAACTTCTTAGGAAAAGCTAAAAAAAAGTACTTTTTTAATAAAATTTATTCAAACAGAGGGGTATAGCCAGAAGTGGAACTGTTCTAATTGGTCCCGCCTTTTAGTCAAATCATGTGAGATAGGACGTTCAAAGTAGTTCACATTTCACAGCGTAAAAGTAAGTGGTGCATACCTCAATTTGTATCACTTCCAGTAATCCGAAGCTCTTTTTTTTGTTAACTATCATTTGCCTCTTCTAAAACAGTTCGGGATTCTGTCATTCCTTTTGCATCGACTTTTCTATATGGTAACCCCCCCCCCCTCCCATTCTCCAATCGTTCAAATTCCTTGGTTTTGTTTATGTATTTATTTATTCATTTATTTTCAAAACGTACTGACGCAATGGAAAAAAAAAATGATGAAAAAATACCTATCCAAATTTCTACAGAAGATAGAAGAAAAAAACCTCCTTTCACAGTTTTTCCCTCAATCCAAAAACTTATTAATTTATGACTCAATATATATTTACTTATAATCTATTATTTCATATTAATCTATACGTCCTACGTATGCTAGGCGTATCTGTCGAAGCACACGTAGTCGAACTTCAGTCTTATTGCTATACAGGTTGTAGCTCCAAGAAAAACTATGCATACATATCTAAACATTTTGGGTGTTTAATATCATTTCTCCGCCTCCATTGAATGTAGATCCGCCTCTATAATTCACTCACATGTTAATTTTCTGTTATTGGAATGTATTGCTTGAGTTGGTAGTTTTTCTGCATTCCCTTTTTAAGTAACTAAAGTGCTCCCACGATTTACTTTTTCATTTTCTTGCAGATACTGACCAAAATATTTCACTGTGGTTGTTTGTTCTCTTACGGTAGGGTGGAACTTTTCTCGCACAGCGCTGCATAATTGTTTATTCGACACTTGCAAGAAATGAATTTAATTGTTAATAATCTATTTTAGTATTTGTATTACCTTTACTAGCCACTATGTTTGCTAAGTCCAATAGATTTAAATTAATTTAGAAAAATGCTACATAATTTTATTTATACCTTCATAATCTATTTTAACAGATTATACCAATTTTTGGACTTAGCCCAGGAGGGGGCTATCGCCCCATCGCCCTCCCCTTGGATCCGAGCCTGGTCGGTTCCCTCCTTGGAATTTTTTTACTGACGCCCATGATCATGACAATCTTACACGTTGTTAGCAACAAGTCTGGGACAGCGGGCATAGTTAGACGAGGAAGTACCCAACTGAACACCGCCCCTAGAGTTAAATTTTAGAGGAATAGTTAAATATTAGAAAGTAATTAAAAAATATATTATCTGTGAGTGTGGAAAAATGCTAAACCACCCTTTGATAGTTTTTTATCATACTATTATGCGTTTCAGAATTTCTCTAAGGTTTTTACATTTTTGGAAATACTCCCCTCCCGTTGAGCAATTTTAACACAATGTTATTTCATCTAAGGGAAGACATGGGATTTTTAAGACTTTGGACTAAAAGAAGATTTTGGGACTTTTTAATAGAAGAAAATTTTAGCTGTTTTAAATAGTTGATTACTTGTGCAGACTCATAGTAACGTAATTTCCAAAAAAGTATCCGTGGATTATCTATAGGGAGAGGGGGGGGGGGGGGAGATAATTTATCTGGAGTATACGGGTGAGCCAAAAAATTTGAATATTTTCCTTAAGATTTTATGATTGTTTTTCGGCCTCGAACATCCCCACTATCCCGCACTCTCACAGGCATAATATCCATGTCGTATATGTTAGACTTATTACTATATTAGACTATCTTACCAGAATTACGTCCAAAGTCTTAAATAAATTATTATTCACACATCATCATTACAACTTGCACTTATCACACAGAATTATTTGAGAACGAGGATAAAAATATCAGTTGACTGTGTATTTTGAAGCTGATTTTTATCTAATGCATATTCAAATCTGACATGGGAGGAGACCAATAACTCCCCACCCAGTAGATCCGCCTTCTGGCATTATTTATAATTTTTATGGTTTAAAAAGAGTAAAAATTCTCGTTTTCAAAAGAAAACGTCAGTTTATTCAGATTTGTTTTATATTTTTAATACCTATCAAAACTCGCTGTTCACATAAAGAAATCAAAGTAATGTTAATGATTTTTTATGGGCGATGCCCATACCTAGTAGACTCCTCCTTTATATTCGCCCACTATGTAGGAAGACATCCAAACAAAATTTTCTGGAGAAAAAAGGGAACGGAAAAATCCTTCATTCTAAACGCTTCGATTAAGAAATACTTTATTTTTCCAGTATAATTATTTTATCTACGCATATCAGAGTCTGCGATTGATAACTTATTGCAAATTAATCAGTTACTGCAATATTTTCATCCCTACCCACAATTAACGCCTACTTCATGATTTTTTTTTTTTTTATATATACAGATGTTAATTATTAGATTTTATAATCCAAATAATAAGCAGAATAACAAATAATATTTTATTTAATATTTTTTCATTGAGAAAAATTTCTCATTAGCCCTAAGTTACCCTAACTACCTCTCATTAACCCTAATCCTACGAAAGCTTCAATACAGTTTCGTTACACCAGATTGGCGGAAACTTTATCAGATCATTCATGATAATCCAAAATAGCCCACACCAACTTTTCCATATATACACACACACAAACGCGTGTATGTGTATAGTTTACGAAACATACTTTCAGTTCGGAAAGTTGGCCAAGTGAAGAGTAAGTTTGCAGAAATTATACATATATAATATAAAATAGCTTAACTAACGTAATATGCTACGTAAATCGAAAAATTGTCTGTTTTATCAATACTTGACAATGCCTTTCAAACCTTGTAAGTTTATTGTTTTAAGCTTCTATTTTAAATTGAAATTGTCAGACGAACCATATTGGAGTAGCTCCTTCAAAAAATATTTTATGCACAATAACCTGATCAGTTCCTTACTGTTATTTTATGATTCAACCTGTTCAGTCTGACAGGTTGTGACTCGAATACAACACTATAACATTAGCAGCAAATACGTATTAAATTAAATACGTAATAAATACGTAATAAATTAAATTTTTATACGCGTATAAAAATTTAATTTTTGTAATTTTTTTCTAAACGGCTTGTTTGGTTCGAAAAGCACGTAAAAACATTCTTTACCTTTTTTAAAACATTTTTCAAATTGGAAGTGCATATCTAAACCGAATGGTTCGGGAATTAGCTATTGGGTCACATTAAGGCTGGACACTGGACACCCTGTATATACACTCATGTCCATAAATTAAGGATAATGAAGTTCAGGCAAAGAAAGAGAAAGAAGCAAAACAAATTTGACTTATTTGTAAAGTCTGTTTATTAAACAAAAAGTAAAGAGCAAAAAAGATGCTATATGTTTGACATAATTAATAAAAATTGCAAGTTTTACTCCCTTGACCCAGTAGATCCGCCACCCAGTAGATCCGCCTTCTGGTATTATTTATAATTTTTATGGTTTAAAAAGAGTAAAAATTCTCGTTTTCAAAAGAAAACGTCAGTTTATTCAGATTTGTTTTTTTTAATACCTAACAAAACTCGCTGTTCACATAAAGAAATCAAAGTAATGTTAATGATTTTTTATGGGCGATGCCCATACCTAGTAGACTCCTCCTTTATATTCGCCCACTATGTAGGAAGACATCCAAACAAAATTTTCTGGAGAAAAAAGGGAACGGAAAAATCCTTCATTCTAAACGCTTCGATTAAGAAATACTTTATTTTTCCAGTATAATTATTTTATCTACGCATATCAGAGTCTGCGATTGATAACTTATTGCAAATTAATCAGTTACTGCAATATTTTCATCCCTACCCACAATTAACGCCTACTTCATGATTTTTTTTTTTTATATATACAGATGTTAATTATTAGATTTTATAATCCAAATAATAAGCAGAATAACAAATAATATTTTATTTAATATTTTTTCATTGAGAAAAATTTCTCATTAGCCCTAAGTTACCCTAACTACCTCTCATTAACCCTAATCCTACGAAAGCTTCAATACAGTTTCGTTACACCAGATTGGCGGAAACTTTATCAGATCATTCATGATAATCCAAAATAGCCCACACCAACTTTTCCATATATACACACACACAAACGCGTGTATGTGTATAGTTTACGAAACATACTTTCAGTTCGGAAAGTTGGCCAAGTGAAGAGTAAGTTTGCAGAAATTATACATATATAATATAAAATAGCTTAACTAACGTAATATGCTACGTAAATCGAAAAATTGTCTGTTTTATCAATACTTGACAATGCCTTTCAAACCTTGTAAGTTTATTGTTTTAAGCTTCTATTTTAAATTGAAATTGTCAGACGAACCATATTGGAGTAGCTCCTTCAAAAAATATTTTATGCACAATAACCTGATCAGTTCCTTACTGTTATTTTATGATTCAACCTGTTCAGTCTGACAGGTTGTGACTCGAATACAACACTATAACATTAGCAGCAAATACGTATTAAATTAAATACGTAATAAATACGTAATAAATTAAATTTTTATACGCGTATAAAAATTTAATTTTTGTAATTTTTTTCTAAACGGCTTGTTTGGTTCGAAAAGCACGTAAAAACATTCTTTACCTTTTTTAAAACATTTTTCAAATTGGAAGTGCATATCTAAACCGAATGGTTCGGGAATTAGCTATTGGGTCACATTAAGGCTGGACACTGGACACCCTGTATATACACTCATGTCCATAAATTAAGGATAATGAAGTTCAGGCAAAGAAAGAGAAAGAAGCAAAACAAATTTGACTTATTTGTAAAGTCTGTTTATTAAACAAAAAGTAAAGAGCAAAAAAGATGCTATATGTTTGACATAATTAATAAAAATTGCAAGTTTTACTCCCTTGACCCAGTAGATCCGCCTTCTGGTATTATGTATAATTTTTATGGTTTAAAAAGAGTAAAAATTCTCGTTTTCAAAAGAAAACGTCAGTTTATTCAGATTTGTTTTTTTTAATACCTAACAAAACTCGCTGTTCACATAAAGAAATCAAAGTAATGTTAATGATTTTTTATGGGCGATGCCCATACCTAGTAGACTCCTCCTTTATATTCGCCCACTATGTAGGAAGACATCCAAACAAAATTTTCTGGAGAAAAAAGGGAACGGAAAAATCCTTCATTCTAAACGCTTCGATTAAGAAATACTTTATTTTTCCAGTATAATTATTTTATCTACGCATATCAGAGTCTGCGATTGATAACTTATTGCAAATTAATCAGTTACTGCAATATTTTCATCCCTACCCACAATTAACGCCTACTTCATGATTTTTTTTTTTTTTATATATACAGATGTTAATTA